>BMAO01015219.1:0-68885 GCA_019973975.1 Trichonephila clavata | reverse complement strand
ATCCATTCAAAGTAGGAATTGTGACTTGAAATTTCTTTTTTATATTATTTGTTTTGTATAACGGTATACTTAAGCCTACCAATATAAATAATAAATTAATTGTTAAACATTAAGCTTCTCATATTAATAATTTTAATTTTTTTGTAAACTTCTACTAAATTTTTAGTTCAAAAAGTGTATGTCAGTATGCAAGAGATGAAAAACGAAACAGTTTAAATAATTTTAAGTTCATAAAAAGGAATTCTTTCTTTTTTATAATATTAATCCTTTTATTTTCGATCATTTTTAATTCTTCTTTGAAGTAATATTATCTAATAGTAACAATTAAAACCTTAGGGTATAATAAGCATCTGTTTTGATACTTATGTATGTAAGGAATCGACTTAGACATTAACAACGATAGAATTATTCTTTAAATGTTATTGAATGCATATTAGCCGGATGAATAAAAATTGATCAATATATGTATCAATTTTCTTAAATGTCTTTTAACACATTTTTGAGGCATTTCTCTTCATTGTTGGTTCAAAACTTTTGCAAAATTAATTTGAATTGAATACTTTTGAAATTAATTACCGATGTAGTAAAATTTCTATCTAAAATATCTTAACATTTTTATCTTTCTAACTGAAATTTCTAGAAAGTGGGAATGGGCTTTATTGAATTATAACTCATTTTATTGCGGCGTTTAATTAGATTTTAGAAGTCTGAGAAGTAAGTTTCCCTTTTTTTATAAAAAATTTTAAATAAAATTTAGTTTCTCTAAAACAATGGTATTTTTAGCTGCTGAAGCTTTAACTATGAGTTGTTCTTGATGTTATTCCTGATTCCCTTAGATACGCAGTTAACTTATTTTTATGTTCTCTTGTCTGTATCATTTTTCATTACTTTAATTAAAAATCAAGACTCTTCTTTTGTGGCTTATTTTATATTCAATCACAAAACATATCACTTAGCATCGGAGACTACCGTAAAATTCTGCGTATAATGCGCACCTGTACTTTCAAGCTGTAATTTAATTTTTAGGTATATTTGACGTATACCCCACACACACCCTTTTTTACGAAGACACCTGAAATGTACGTGCGCAATGTTCTTATGTTTCGAAGTAATTTTTATACGAGGTATTATTCCAAGTCTTAGAAAAAATTTCTATACATCTAGAACTACAATCCTTTAAATTTATTTAAAAAAATGTCATTTCTTTTGAATAAACCGTATTTTAATTCATGTAGAAATCTTAATCTTTTATCTATGCTCCTCTTTTTTTAATTTTTAAAGCTCTCATTTTTATACCAAGCGTATAACGCACACCCGTAACTTATTTTTTGTGTTAAAAGTACACGTTATACACCGGATTTTACGGTAATTAGAACAAGATTCCGTGATTGTTAATTCAATTCCTACTATTAGTAAACTCTCTCCCTATATTATTTATTTATTTATTTACATATCTTGTTCAAATTTTTAATCGTCAATAAAATACTTTTTCCATTCATCTATTCAAAGTAGGAATTGACTTAAATTTTTTTTATATATTACTTGTTTTTCATTTTAACGCTCTGATTTTTATACCAGGCGTATAAATTGCACCCGTAACTTATTTTTTGTGTTAAAAGTGCACGTTATACTCCGGATTTTACGGTAATTAAAACAAGATTCCGTGATTGTTAATTTTTATTTTTCATTACCAAAACACTATTTTGAAACCTAACTTTACCTACATAATTCACATATGCAGATGAAAACATACTAAGAGAATGGCTTTGTTATCTCAAGCATTATGTTTGAAATTCACGAACTATACAAGTAGCACCGCTCGTATATTTAAAATCCGTCACAAGCACCTGGATTTGTATCACCCAACGCAAACTCTGGGTATCAACTTGAACACCCACTGCCAATATTGACAAATCATCAGTCAACTGCTTTGGAGGATATTAATATTCACCGCAACGCAGTGGTTGTGCGGTTTCTTCTGTATACATGAACGTTTAGTCAGCAGAAGTGAAATGTGTTTAGGGATGTCAGGAAAAAGAGATGCTATATCACTTCAATGTTGTCCTTTTTCCATCCGGAAAGGAACTTTGGCATATCAGTTCATAAATCATAGGAGTAATACTACGCTGCTGTGAACCAAAATCTTATTTGTTTTTCGTGTAACACATATAAATTTCTTTCTTTGGGGATTGCCTTAATTCATGATTCTTTCGAGTATTGATTAGAATCTAATCGAATATTCAAATGTTGTTTTTGATATGTTTTATGAGTTGAACGAAAATATCTCATAACTAGAGAATTTCAGAAAACAAAATTCCTTTTAAAAATATTCATATAAAGGGGCATGAAACACACATATATAAAACAAGTAATATAAAAAAAAAATTATGTCAATTCCTACTTAGATCATCAAAGAAAAATTTTATTTTATTTATTTTAATTAAATATTTTCAATTAACATAAATGTGTATATACATATGACAGAATCACAATATTAAGTGACAAAATAGAAAGCGATTTCCCTTGCAATTTTCCATTTTCCTTTCTATATATGGTGTTGAATTATTTTTTGTTTGTTTGTTACTATTTATTTATTAATTAAATTTAATTATTCTAATAAAATAGTACAGTAAAAAAGAAATCACATTCTCAGAAATTAGGTCATCGCAGTTGGGATTCGAACCCCAACCTTTGGATTAGAAGTCAAATATTTCAAGCGTCAAAATTTGATAGTGAGAGCGACCACTGGATTGCACGGCCTTGAAATGGCACTGATATTTGGAGATTTGTCGTCTTTTCAATTGCTTGGTTGCCAATTTGCAGCTCATTGGGGGGAAATGTTTTCAATCACTCTGGCAGTAATCTAACGTTTGTTTCGTGAATTTATGAGAGAATCCACATATCAAAAGTAGATCACTCTTTTTCAGAAAATTTATGAATTATTTTCCACTTATATTATTCATTTTTTTATACATTATTGCTTTCTAGTTAAAGGAAAATATTCAGTTTTAAATAATTTTTTTTTGAAAAATCACATTGAAATAATTATTATGTGTCGTATATAAAAAATGTGTCCTATATTCCTGTAAATAGCTGGTATAATGTTATTTTGAAAATAGTATGCATAAATTTATTTTAGAATGATTTATTTATACATTAGCACTCTAACATTTTGAAGGCAATAAGACATTTATGAGTAATAATTTTCCCTGCAAGACATGTTTCAACATAGACAACACACTATCTGACTTCTTTAACGCATTAAAATAGAAAAAATCATTGGTGGATGATATGAATATGAGAAAAAAAAATGTTCTGCTACACATTTAACTTCGCGAATAGAACTTTCTTTTTTCACAAAAATAACTTTTTTTGTTCTCGAGTAAAACTGTCAGAATATTTGTTTTTATTATTTTGTTTTGTTTGTTTTGTTTATTTAATTAAATGCATTTTCAGTTGTAAAAGTTACTAGCACTCCGTCTGTGGTATGTGGAGAGCTGGTCCATTGGAATCTTATATTTAGCATAATTATCTTAATATGTCTATTTTACAGAAATGAGGTCAGAGAACTTAAAATTATTTGAGTTTAAAACATGAGAAAAACTGGTGATTTCAAATTATTTAAATTCAATCAGACAATGAAACACATTGCAAATCAAAAATATATAAGAAATAATCATTAATATATATCAGATGAAATCCCAAAAATATATAAGAAATAATCATAAACAAAAATCAGATAAAAAACCCAAAAATATGTAAGAAACAATCATAAGCAAAAATTAATTAAATGCAAAATCACAAAAATAAAAAGGAAATAATTTAAATAATAAATTAAATGCAAAAATACATAAATAGGTTTATGCAGTTTATAAAATAGTAATAAATATAGAGAAATTAAAAATAACCCAAAACTGATAAAAAAAATTACATTAATTTAAATTTTAAAAAAAGTCTTAAACAGTTAAAAATATACAAAATTAATCCCAATTACGTATTAAAGAACAAAAAAATTGATAAATATGACAACCAATAAACTTAACTATAGTAAAAATATGTAATAATCCGAAAAAAACTATGTGTAAAGCTTAAATTTCAGCATTCAGAGCGAATCGTGACATCGTATGACGTCATAACACAAAAAAATCACTTAAAAATTAAATTAAAAAAATTTAGAGTGCATTTCAAAATAAAAAGTACATAAGAACTGACGGAGTTAAATGCAACTTGTTCAAAATTTCAGATAAATCCATGCAAACTTTTGAGTTATGAAGCTACAAACAACATAATTTTTATATATATAGATTATATGAGTGTAAATGTATATTTTATTTTTTATTAAGTCGGAATGTGTATTTTGCTTTGCTTCCTTTCAATGAATTTGTAATTTTTTGAAACTTTTATTTTCGACTTTTCGATATGCTTGCGTCCTCCACTTAGGTTTGATAGGGATAGGGGGCACGCCCCACAGTTTGAGAAACGCTACATTTTATCCTATTCTCAATCATATCCTAAAGGGTGCAGCAAGGATATATATGTTTAAGTATTCTTAAAATTTAAGCCGCACATCCTTTTCACATAGCAATGTGAAATTCCATGTTAATTCTAATAAGTGGATTTTCTGTTGAGCAAAATATATTGCTTTACATACGAGTAATATCGAAATTATTTTTTTCAGAGTTAGTGACGGAGTGAATATTCAAGTCGCACTGTTCAGCTACACGAGGGCTTTGACGACGGACCTCGTAATTTTGAACCATGGTCAAGTGACGAGGATGACACCTGAGCTGGCACCCCCACTCTTAACTATCCCACCGCATCAACGGGAGGACATTTGAGCTCTCGACAGATTTAACGTGCATCACTCCCCTACACGACGGGTCTTCAGCGGCACTAGGCTTGAACTCCTGACACGCCAGCCATGATCCCATATCTTGACCACTTGGCTACCGCGGCCACTTTTCAGCGTTAGACGCAAAATAATTGCAAAGAGTGGTTTCCTATCTTTTTCAACAAAAAGTTCTGAAAGAAAAATAATAAACTCTTATTTCAATTCACAAAAAATGCAATTTATCTGAAAAATATATCTTCTGCATTCTTTAAATTTTTATATTAAAAATTGCGTTTTCTCTCTCAATGAATTAGCACGTAGGAAAGTGCAAATAATATTATTCATCTGAAAAATCTTAGCGAATAATACGTTACTTACAAATCCTATAAAAAGAACTGATTGTTTCTTATTTCTACAGATTGATGCTTTAAAAATTTTAACTGTGCAGTGAATATAAAAAAAATTCATCACATGTTTGTATACAACATCTGAAGTAAATAGAAAGAAAAATTTAATTTAGAAAATGGAAGAACATTTTTAAACTTATTTGTTTTAGTTTAAGTGTTTAAATATAGATACATAATTTATGTTAATAGTGGTACAGCCTTCACAAAAAATACCTGCATATTCGCTCCAAAAGTATTTCCTCTGGCAAATCATGAGAAATAAATAAACAAAAGTAATCCTCATTAAACGTAATTTACTTTAAAACCGATTATATTCAATATTTAGTCGCAAGGAATAATACTGTGGAACTTTCACGACTTATAGCTCGTATTATTACAGTGTAACTAAATGTTTATATACATATAATCCATAACAATATATAAAAATAATTATAAACCTAAGTATAACTAGTCAGAACAGTAAGAAATATTAGTCACAGTAGTACAATAGCAAACTCTTTTCTTGAAGAAACCAAGAATGCAGGTTTAAACGCGTTTTTTTTCGTCAGTCAAACTTGCACTTGTAGTTTGCCTATTCTTCTGTGCCATAGGGAAAGGAGGAAACATTATAAATATGTAATTACTACAAAATAAAATACACTAATGCTAATTTAATAATATATAACCGGAAAATTTAATAAAATACTAACTAATACAGAGTTAAAAATCTTTGTGAATATCTTTATTTGTTTACTAATAAATAAAAATTTGAAAGTGTAGCTATACTTTTTGGATATACGGTATTCTGGAAGAGATTAAACTTAACAAGTTATATCAGATATGGCAATAGAAATAAAAAACAAAGTAAATGCAAATGCAAACAAAAAAAAAACATTTTATTTTACACTGTAGATAGTAGAATAAATTTTCTGATGCCATTCAGAAAAAAGCTACGTAGAAATTAATATTTATATCCCCAATTCACGCAAGTTTATGTACTGGTTCTTTTTCATGAAATGTTGATAAAAAGGAAAAACATATGTTTCTTTTAAAGAATGAAAATATGCTTTTATTTTACCTGTTCCTTAAAATTAAATTTATTTCGATTTAAATGAGGCTCATGAAAAATTTTACGAAGAAAATATTAAAATGTGTGATTAAACTAAAAGTAAATAATGAAATTTAAAATTTATGTTGCCTTGTAAAAAATAGATCCAAAGGTAGATTTGGGGTAAATTCACGTCTTTATAATAATATGAAGATATTTCATAAATGATACGTGCTGTACATATACGCGAAAAGATTTTCTGTAAAAATCCAAAGTTCACCTCGTATTAGTATATCATAGATCATATATTCTTTTGAAGTGAAAGAGTTCATGACTGTTACCACTCTAAACGGCTTAGAAAAGTGTACTTATTTTTGCTCTCGAGTAAATCTTTTCCTAATATAACGATAAATTGTTATCTCTTCATTTTGTTGCATCATATAAATTAAAATGCTTTCCCATTTAGTATAAATAAATAAATGGTACACTTTTTTTTTCTGTATTAAGCATAGATTTCATTTTTTTTTTATAAATTAAAATTTAAATGTATTTCCCCTTTTAATTACTTATATGAAAACTTCTAAGCAACTTATTAATTCTTTATTTAAATTGCAGAAAAATCAATTTTAAAATTTTCTTGTTTATCAATATTATTTTGATAGAGATCGTTCAATGACTAGCCACCATTATCGATTTCAAGGTTGAGTGAATATTGGAGGTCATATATATCTTTTCAGCCATGATGGGGTAACAATACAGCATCAGATTCCTCATTCTTCTTTTAAAAAATCGAACAGTAAAGCAAGTGACACGTGACCAGCTTCTATTGTCCGTTTACTCACACGAGTATAAATGATATGAAACAAAAATGAAGTCATGGGATTTCAAGAAATTTCGTTTGCCTAAATGACTTTTTCCCATGACTCGAATTTCATCACTGGCAAGCACTCTGTACTGAATGGGAGGTTACCAATAAGCGGGGTTGCCGCAATGCATTGATTGTGGGCCCACCAATCGCGCCAACCCATTTCCATTACCTACACAGTCTCTTCAGATAAAAATCTCTCTAGAACTAGTTTTCCTATTTATTTCTACACATTTGGTTATGAGAAAGATAAGAATAGTTAATTCTTTTTCTTACTTTTCTGAAAACATTATGTAATCCCTTTGATTGAAATGTAGAAAATTTTAAATCAATAAATTATGTTTTAACGGCAAAATTTAGGTATAAAAATTATTTAATTTTATTAAATTCATAAAGTAGAGTTTTAGGTTCCATTAAATATAAAAAAAAACATCAGTTCAATTTCAAAAAAAAAATCCCGAATTACTTTTTAAAAGAATTTTTATTTTTGATTTATATGATAAGATGAATATTGCTTTTTATATGTTTTAGAATGTCGAATTGCATAGAATAAAAAATAAATACATGAAAAACTATTTCTTGATGGTGAAGATTTGCAGATAGATTAGCAATAAAAGAAAGAGTTTTTTGTGAATTAAAAAGCACTTCGAAAAAGACCTTAAAACAGCAATAATATACATTTTTAAATTTTGATTTAATTTCTGTGATTCTCAAATTTATTTACGTCACAACGAACAAGTAGTGATACACACTTTTAGAATCCCTGAATTAGACTAATAGCCATTTTGTATCTTGCATTAAGAACTATTTAAGTGATTACTTTTCTATGAACATACAAGTGATTTTCAATAACGAAACACTTTGCAATAACAATAGCTTTTCACTTCTACCATGGTGGGATTTGAAAGTTCCACTCCACTTAAAAAAACCAATATTTTTTTTAAAATTTTTACCATCGAAATTATTTTTTGGTATTTTAGTCTACGTGTTTTGTAGAATGCAACCCCAATAAGAAAGGTCTGCGTACGCCTCTCTCTTCTACTAGGTTTAAAGCAATTGTTTTGACATTTCTGAAACAAATTCTTAAAATACTTTCAAGAGTTTTACAACTTTTCAAATGCTTTGTCACCCTGATGAATTATAATAAATAAAATAGTTATATATATATATATATATATATAAATTGGTGATCTTCACGAGGAGCAGCTGTTCGATTACCCACCAAGAAAAAAATTTTACAGACCTCATTTTAAACACATGTTAATAAAACTTATTTATTTGATCAAAGCAACCACGATAGAAGAGCAAGACATTTTGACATACCAAAGAGTACTTGGACTGCCGTGGGCGAGTATTTATAATGCAGCAAATCGTTGATTAATTCATACATTGAAATTAAAATACACTTCGCAATCTTCGAAAGAAAAGTTTTGCAAAGGCTCAAACAGAAAATTTGATTTGGATTTCAAAAAAGAAATTTCTTACAATTAGAAAATTTATTCACTCTCTCTTCGGAAATATGAAAGAGAAAGCTACTCTCTAAATTTATAATTTTTAACTCAAATAAAATAATTTAGGATTAAAATTAATTTTACTATGGATCATATCCCTTCCTTGAGGAGAAAAAAATGGCCCAAATATCAAAGAGCTTTGAAAATAACAATTCACTTTAATTGAGAATTTTTGTACCAAATTTGACCAGTTTAAAACTGTACAAATTAATTAACTTCAATCGATATATTTCGTGAGTAATAAATTGCTCAATGTTGCAAATCTAAAGAAACCAAAGTACCAAACATAAAACAGAAAAAGAAAGAACGAAAATAAAGAAAACATAAATACTAAATCCTAAGAATTCTAATTTATTAGTAGTACTCCCACAAATTATTGATCATAAATACTCTTCAATATTTTACTTCCGATTATTTGAATTTATATATATTAATTGCATGATACTTTTTCATAGAATTTTTATAATTTTATAACCATGTGTGTGTGTGTGTGTGTGATTATGTAAATCTCTCAATACAACATATTCTTCAAATAATTTAAGTGTTTTCACTTTATAAGTAGATATTTTTTTCATATTCAATTTAAAATTTAATATTCACAGCCTATCTTCAATTTTTTGCACTGGATTTATTTTTAAATTTTTATTTTCATGTATATTTTTGTACTTTTAATACAAATAATATATTTTTGGTTTTTGTCTTAAATTTGATTTCATGAGAAAAGATCTATAAATAAACTTTTGAAGCTCTTATTTTTCACTTTTTTAGTTAAGTATTAATAATAAGTGCATGCAATATTTTTTAATGAAACAATTATTTATCGCAGGGCAAAGAAAGCCAACAGAATGGTATATCTGTTATAAATTTTAACAGCAATACTGCATTTTTTTCCCCTTAGAAAATAAGAAATTAAGAAATTTTTCAATATTGCAAATGTTGGATGAATGGTAGCATACAGCACCATATTTTAAGGAGAAATCTTATATATAAATATAAATCTTGAAAGAGGCCACTCTTTTAAAGTCAATCATATACTCAAAATCCCTATTTTCCAAAATATTTCAACGTAAGATTTTTCAAAAACTTCACATACATTCTGAACTGTACATTTCCTCGTTATTAAATAAAAATTATAATTTACTAAACATTAATCTATTTTTATAAAACGTCTAAGTTAGTTTTTTTAAAATTTATATGTGAATGTTTTTATTATCTATTGATTACTATCTATCCTATGATTACTATCTATCTCTAATTATCATTATAAGATATTTCTTAGATGAATAAACTTAATCGAACTGATTTAACTTTCTTGCATAAAAATTGTATGGATTAAAAAATAAGTATCATCTTGCTCTTTGCCATCAAAGATTAATATACACTTTTCTTCTATTTATTTTATTGTTCTTCAAACAATTCTTAAATACAATCATATCTTTAAATTGTCACTTTTAAAATGAGTCATAAAAAGTGTAATAAATAAAATAAGTGTGTAATAATTGAAAATATTTTTACTTTGTAGGCTACAATTTTTTTTACTGAAAATGATTCTGTTTATTGATGAGAAAAAGGTCTAATTTTCTTGTTATTGCACTGGAATAATTACACAAGCTAACAAGGGCATTTTAAGAATCAAATTAAAAAGTATATTTGTTTTACTTATAACTGAATGATTCCACTTTAAAAAATAATGTTTATATAATTGGGTTAAATATTATTAACACAAAATCGTAAGATTACAGAACTATGTATCTTGAAATTTAATGGACAGTATATACTTTACCTTCCAAAACTTGTTAGTTATTCGTAATTTGCGCTGATAAATATTGAGAAATATAATTATAATTTTGCATAAATTCAAATAAAAAGAACTAAAACTAATTATTTCATAAATGGAGGGAATAACAAAATATAAAAAGCAAAAAGAAGGGGGGGGGGAGATTTAGTAAATTATTATAGCGCTACTGAGAGAAGGAAATAAAATGTTATATGGGTGGTCGAAAAAATAGACAAGCATCTTGACCTTTTTTAGTATTGATGATTTGTATAAAACAAATGTCATTTTGAAAATGATGCTATGCAGTGGCGCACACAAGGGTCCCTGGGTCTGGACCCCCCCACCCCACCCACCCAAAGCCCTTGATTTTTTCTCGATTGATTATAATCCTATGTATGTAGTACGTAAAATTTCATTAAGTATTTGTTATTAATAATTAATTTTATTAATTAATGTTAATTATGCATTTAGTAATTTATTTTTTTAATGCTTTTTGTTCGCGAAATCGGCAAAATAAAAAGAATATTTTAAGTGGCGTATTGAAGCATGATACGAGAATGGTGGACTTTGGACCCTGGACTCCCCCTTGAAAAATTCCTGTGTGAACTACTGGTGCTATGCTTTGTGGCGAAGTTAAGTTCTGGGTTATTTTGTATAACTGTTTGATGCGGCATTGAATTTATGATAAAATTATCACTTAATGCACTTAAAAATTGCATAAAAAACATACACTTAAAAAAAATATGTACTTATAAAAACATACACTTAAAAATAATCTTCATACTTAAAACCCACTCATGTATCTTTTCTTTGTTTTGCTAGTTACTGGACTCAAAGAGTTGCTAACGAAATATTCATAATAAAATAAGTTATTTAACTGAAACAATCGAACAAAAACACGACGCGTCACACAAAATGGACAGTTAAGTTAACATTAACACTGGAAAGCAAAAATGGATGACAATATTGGTACTCAGAATTAAATAATTATCTTGCAAAAAAGGAAGACATATAAGCTACATAAAACAAATGAATATATTAAAAGTTAATACTGACGCAAAGCGAGCTTAAATGTTGAAGGAAAAATAAAAGACTTATTTTTTTTAATTAAAGATATCTTAGCACACGCCAAAAGATTTATTACAGATTAGTTACAAAATATATAACACATACGTTTTACTAAGAATACATTGGGGTGTCCCTTACAATGTGTGTGATGTGACTTTACTTTAAATTATACAAAGAAAGTAGGAATTACATGAATTTATATTGTAATAATTTTCAAATGAAAAAATATAAAAGTTCGTGAAATGCAATTTGTTTTTTACGTCATATTTTTCAAAAAGATTCCATTTTTATTCAATATTAAACATTCCTGGTTATTCTGATTATCCATTATACTTATTCTAAATGATGATATATAATAGAATACCTAATATAATTCTTTGATTATCATTTGCATAAATTAGATAAATACGCTTACATGAAAATAAGATTGTTATTAAATAAGTTACATGCCCGAAAATATAAATGATATGGTTCAACCACATAACTCTATAATTTTAATTCTAAAACAGTTTATGTTTAATAAAATTTATTAATGCATTATTTTTATTTCATAAGGTAAATAATAATTTTTTAGGACACAAAGTCAGTTGTTTTCAATTATTTTATGTTGGGAAAAAAATTCTTATAATAATATTATTTAGTACACGAGCCATGAATTTTTGTATATTGTACGTGATACATAGGTCATGCATTATTAGTTAAATTATATGTAATTAAGATTAAAGTACACAATATTAATCCAAAGTGGATTGATTTTTTTTATTAACTACTCAATCAAAAGCCCCGTGAGGGCTAATCCGAAACGGAACCTGCTCCCTTGAGACCAGATTAGGGATTGCAATACCGGTATACCAAATACCGGTATTTTTGTCATTTGTACAATCTTGTAATGCCGGTATTCTTAAGTTTAATACCATTTTTTCGCATTTATTAGAAACTTTTAAAACCAGCTCCACTATATGTTCAGGCATCACCAACAAAGCAAAATAATAAACGTGCAAAGCAAAATATTTTATGTCTCCTTAACGAGCGAAATTAATTAGACTGTGAATACAAAGTTGTATCGTGCAAGAGAAGTGATAAAATATGTGAATCCTCCACGGTGGCGGGCCAAAACTGTGCGAATACTGCTCAGAGAGATAATGCACACTCGCAGGATTCGTATTTGTAAAAAGAAGGTTGTAGTTATGAAGAAAAAACATAATATTTCACGGTGAGTTTTTTTTGGGGGGGGGGATGAGTTTGTAATTCGCACTGTATTTGCATATCATTCTTAAGGGCTCAAAATATTTTTCAGATTCATCATATATATTCGCATAAATAATAATGAACAGAAATAACTTTATTAGGCACATAAAAATCAGTTGATAATACTTCGGTTTGGTTTCATTACTTATATGATGAAAAGAATATGGTGGCACAATGTAAAAAAAAAAAATGCTACAGAGTTATTAAAGTGAATGGATAAAGTACAAGCGGACTCCATACACATTTAAACAAGATATCAATCATTGGCATGGCCAAGTAATTTTAGCGCATTTTTCACATGCTGTATTTTACAATAATGCAACTAATAAACTTTTTACTAACAGAAAATAGTACTATACTTAAAAAAAAATTAAATTTTTTTTTAATTATTAAATTTAAATATGATTCGGCTAATCTAGGGCACAAATGCGACCAAATGCCAAAAAACCCGAGGTCAATCGGTTAATTATTGGCTGAGAAAAATGTACGACAAAATATGGAACGAAGACGAAATTTGCGTCCTAATAGCGCTTTTTTTTTACACTACGTGAAAAACGCGCTAAAAAACGAAACATGATACAAATTTGTTAAAGGGGAAAGAATCTAAATGTGATGAGGTACAAATTTAAGTATAGTTTTTATATCCAAGCCATGAGATTTTAGATTATTTTGAAAAAAAAAAAGATAATTTGGATGAAATAAGTAAAATGACAGCAGTTTCGAGAGTTTTGCACTTCAGCTGAATTAAGAAAATCACTAACCACCAGAGGTTTTTAAAATCTACCAACATCAATTTATACTATAGGAAGAACTGTATATATACTACAGTAACGGTGGTCACACAATTTTTTGAAACACGTGCTAATACAATTAAAAGTGAATGGTGAAAAATTTAGTCTTACATTTGATGAATGGACAAGTGTAAGGAATAGACACTATTTAAATATAAATATTAATTCAGAAAAAAAAATTGGAATGTAGGGCTTGCACATGTCTTGGGAAGTACGCTAGCCGAAAAATGTGTGGAAATGCTTAAATCTAAATAGCGAAACATGGATTATCCTTGAAAGAAGATATTGCATCTATAACGACTGATGGAGCAACAGTTATGAGAAAAGTAGGACAGTTGATTGGTGCAAATCAGCAATTATGCTATACTCATGGAATTCAATTAGGAGTAATACATGTATTATACCAAAAAAATAAAGAACGGAAGAATCCAAATACAGTTGATATAGAAATTTTGGATTCCGACTTTTTGAAGAGAGAGATACTAACAATGAAAATAATGACGATGTAATTGTTGAAGAAGATATTGCTAATGAGGAGGAAATATTAACTCATCAAGAACTGCTTTCTATAATTAATGTTCGAAAAAATTTTGTTGAGACATTTAAACTTAAAATACTTAAACTAAACCCTAGAAAAAATGCCTTATTTTAAAAATATATAATAACTAAAAAATTTTTTTTACAAAAAACAGAACATATGTTAATATTAGATTAAAACACATTGGAACAGTTTACTCCTAATGATTCAATGATTTCTGAAATTGAAAAATCCAATCCACAAAAAACAATGATTTACTTAAACCTGCAAATTAATTTTTCAGATAGTGAATTCGACTTAATAGTAACTGTATCAGCTCTACTTCTAATAAAACTGGCTGTTGAGACATTATATCGGAGACGTTCTAATTTATTAACAGCTAATGCAACAGCAAATTTCATGTTGCGGTCGTTGAAAGAACAGCACATATCACTATCTGAAGAATTATATATTACATTGAAAAATCGCACAGACAAAACGCATACGCAAATAGAAAACGTCTTACGGTATTTACATAATTATAATGATTTTTAAGATGAAAAATAAAAGAGACTAACCAATTCAAATTTAATCAAATTTATAGTAAAATTTCTTAAAAATTTTTTACCCACAAACCTATTTGCATTCAGAAAAATTCGGTATAGTTATCGAAGATGATGACACTAATGTCAGTAGTCTTGACAAAAATTAGAATTAGCGATAACTAAAAATTTCAACAAACCAAAATACAATACAGAAATCAGCTATATCTTAAGCCATTGAACCAGAAATCGATTTGTTTGAAGATGAGGGATTTAGAGGTAAGTACTCGGAAAAAGTATGTCGCACATTGCTGACAGTATCACCAACTGAAGTAGATGCCGAAAGAGCGTTTTCGACTGCTAGTAATTTTTGCACAAAAAATTACGTTCCCTTCTAAATCACAGTACAAGTGATGCATTATGGTTTTTAAGGTCCCATTTCAAAAATTTGGAAGAGTACCACAGACTAAATTGTGATATAGTTAAACTTTTTTGTGATTTAAATAAATAAGATGTTCCTTTACTTTTTTGTGATTCTTTGAGTACTGTTATAATTTATAAGTTACACTATCTAATAAAACTGGCAAATAAAACAAAGAAACAACTGTATATTTTCTTTCTTTTTCTAAAATTTCTATTACCGGCATTAAAACCGGTATCCCGGTATTAAGATCTAAAAAATACCGAATACCGGTATTGAACTTTTGGTCCGATATTGCAATCCCTTGACCAGATGTAACGTACACCTAAATTAAGCTCAAAGGGTTTCTAAGATAAACTTTTTGCCATTTCCAGTAAATTTCTTATTAATTACTCTGATATTAATAAAATGTCATTTCCTGATTGTTGACCACATTTAAATTTCCTCAAATTATAAGCATCTATTTGTTATTGCTTGTTTTTCAGATGTATTGTGATAAAATCTTACGATGTTCATGATTTTGTTCTAATGCAATAAAAAGAAATTTTTATTATCTTCTCGATCTGAATCATTTGAAGACTAGTGACACCTTTTAAAATGAAATATTATATTCTTTTCTCTTTTCTCGGATTTTATACTTAATAATTAGATTTTAATGAAAAATCACATTTTGAAATGTGTTTATCGAAAAGTGCATAACAGCTATCATATACGGTAACAACAGCAACAACAACAACAATAATAATGAGCTTATAAAATTAGAGAAAAATTAAGGCAGCATCAATAGATCACGGAAAACGAATTTATAAGATTTTAAAAAACTAGTACAGGTTTCTTTTATGAATTTGTTCTCTGAATCAAAATCTTCAGTTGTACATAAAAAAAGAAAATACTATCAACAAAAGAAAATACATCTTAAGAACATCGGGTATTATTTCTGCCTGTACATGAATTATTGTTTCATTACTAATTCATTTTCATTGTTTCAAAACTATTCATTAATTTGGAATATTTTATTACTTTTCACATCTCAGAAATAAATGATCTCATACTCATATTTTTCTGTGACTTAAAATAGGATATCCTCGACAAATTCAGGTATTTTATTCCTTGTTCGTCAAGAATTCCTTAATACGCAGTCTCATCCAACCACAAAAAAAGTAGCGATTTCGTGCCAAATAATGCAGCCATGCGTAAGCCCATTTCACGCCCAAAGTGTTCATCTGCTTCTGAGATCCCGCCCAACGGCGAGGAGCGTGATCGATTGTGTAGGGCGCGTGCGGATGGAGTGGAGCCACGCGGAGACTGTTGGATCTTCTGACTGAGATTTAATAGACTAGGGAGAGGAATCCTCAACACACAAGCCGCATGTGGAAGATTACGATATCGAATACATAGCGAGAACTGTTTTTTTTTCTCTCAATATGCACACAAGTTACACTATTTCAAATCAATAGCGTAACTTTTGGAGGAGAGAACTCAGGTCGATGTAAAAAGGAAAAAAGTGGAACAGGAGAGGGGATATAAAAGGGTTGTTTTTCACAAAGATTCATAAAAAAGATATATCTGTAATTAAAACAATGGGATACTTTTTTTTTGATCAAATAATCAATGATTCATGAGGTGCAACTAGTGTATAAACATAAATATTATAAAAAAAACTCGGAATTTTATAATTTCTAAAATGTATATGTTTTTTTTTATATTACCCTTATATTGGTTTATTTTAAACGGCTTTATTAAACATTTTAAATTAATAAATGGAACTCTTCTATATTGATTTTAAAAATCGTATTATTGGTATTTCTTAAAGATTTGCGGGATTCAATGCTAGATCACTTTAATTACATTTGCATATTGCCATGTGGATAGTTATTCAATCTAGAAATTTATAATATTCATTTGAGCCTTATATCAGAGTTTCTCAAACTGTGGGGAACCCCCTAGGAGCGTTATAACCCTACGAAAAATCAAAAAGTCGAAAATAAAAGATTTAAAAAAATTATTAATTTAATGAAGAAGCAAAAAACAAAATATATTCTGACATAATAAAAACACACGTTGTACTTTTATTGTAATCTGTTCCAATTTAAAAATTAAAAAGGAAATGTAACATAAAACTTTTTTATTACTTAAAAAAAGTTTAACTTAGTACAAAATTTAATACTTATCTTGATAATTTGCATGGTTTACAATAAAGGTCGTATGGTAGCTTTAGTGTCAAAGTACGTTATTATTGCTTTCAATGCATTGTTATTATGGGGGGGGGGCGATGAAAATTATGATTTAAAATTGGATCACAAATATTGAAAGTTTGAGAAGCGCTACATTATAAAATAATTTGGAATGTAAAATATCAGATTTAAAAGTCTTCTCCTCTCTCCATGCTTTATGAATATAAAATCATTTATTTCATTTGAAAAAGCCAAATGAACATCATCAGAGGTTTGTGAACTTACTTTAGAGCATGTGGATTACTACTTATTTTAAATTCTTTAAAAAAACTGCAATTTCATTTTGAAACGCTACTTTTTTTTCTGGAATCTAATTAATGTGGGCATTTAGGATTATACAACAATTACGAGAAATCTTATGATAATTATATTAGATATAATATTGTTGTTCTACAAATCTTTTGAATGACTCAGCAACATTTTACGTATTTTAATTCCTAAGAAAGATAACACTCATTTTTAATACTAACTGCCTTAAACTAAATATTCATATAAAAGTAATATAATTCATTCTTTTAAAATGAACGCAACTATTAATCCGGCCGCGATAGCATAGTTGACAAGGTCACTAGCTCGATCCCTAGCACCACCAATGACTCGCCGAGTAAAGGAGATAAAACTGTCGTTGTTCAAAGTTCTCCCGTTGGCTTAGTGTGGTAATTTGGAGAGGGAGTGCCAATTTAGGTGTCATCACCTGGCCATGGCTCCAAATTACTAAGTCCGTTGCCAACAGCCGTAGTGTTTTGCTTTATAGAGCAACGTTAATATACACTCACTCACGCTAATATTAATCAATACCTATGTTTTCATATCAAATTAAAAATGCATTTCAGTTATTTTTGAAATAGTTTTCTTAGCGTAAATTTTCGAATCAGCATATGAAATTGTTCTCGAATTTTTAAAAATTATTTGTGTGAATGTGATATAATTTAATGTAAATATTTCCTTTCGATTCTACTGTTTATTTAATTAATTCAAAGCATACCACATACAATAATAATATATAATATAATTGTGTTAAGCCAGCTAAAAGACAGGGAATTCACTTTTTTGAAATAAAATATATTTACATATTTGCACAGATGTTTTGATAGGATCCATCGTAAATCATGAGGAAAAAACAATACAAATACTTTAAGTACTATAACTGGCGTATATTATTAATTATGATGTTCATATACGTTTAATAATGGTTCAAAATATGAAAAAGAATTCGATATTTGTTGCAAATAATCCCTTATAATATTTTGAAAAAGAGGCTCTAGAGATTTGGGCATGTCTCAGTGTCTTTCCTCGGATAACATGTGCTTTCTGCTTTAGTAGTTCATTGTGATGAAAATCCTGTTTAGCAAAGGTAGGAAAGATTTTAGTTAATTATCGTCTTGGTATTCTTTGCAAAGTGGAAAGGGATTTTATTGCGATCCAAAGTCTTTTAGATTTGATTTTTCAAATAGACTTTTCGAGATTGCTCTTAATCTCTGACAAGAAAAAGTAAAACATTTAACAACTACTTTTATTAATGATCAAAAATCATGTTTTTATTTGTTCCTTTTGAAATTTTGCGCTTCGTTTCCCTAGAAATCGTTTCTTGCATCCAAGAGTGAGAGCGAGAGTCAGAGGTTCGGAATACTTCCTCTAGAAAAGAAAAAAAAGTTGTAACATTAATATCATATTTTGATTTTGGCTAACTCGAGGAAGTGTCGTATTTTATTACATCACTCATTTCAGTTTGAATCAATCGATATTTTTCTAGACACTTCTAGAAAAGAGACTTTCTAGACTTTTATTACAATTTATATGTTCAAGGGAAACATTGCATATTTAACTATAGCATGTTTATAAATTTTAAAGAAAAAGTATAGTAAGCAGATATTACATCACGAATTAATCAGAAAAGTGACGCATTTTTCTACTTGAATAATTGCTTTTTCGAGTTTGTTCTTAGTCGCAAATTGAAGATACACATACATGCACATGCACACAAACACACACATATTTGAATCTCTGCCCAAGAAAGCTGATTTTGATGGTTGAAGAAGCTTCAGGCTTCCTATCTACGGTTTAGAGCTACAAATGACAGATTTTTTTAAAAAAGTAACTGAGGAAAATCGATTTCCAAGTTGTTTTTTCTAGAAATTTTGATGAAATAAAAGATTGTTAAACGTTTTGTTTCTAATCATCTAAGAATTTTAAGACTTCCTACAGATACAAATAAATGTAATAAAATATACATTATTATAGTATCTTCTTAATCGAATAAGTTTTAGTTAAATAATTTCTATCCTTTTATGTTCTTACAGGTCTGCTGTATTTATTTATAAAAGAGAAATTGTCACTACATATATATACAGTCGACTCTCGCTAATGCAAACCTTCGATAATACGAACCTCTCGCTAATTCGAAGTATTTGCTCAGCTCCTAGAAAAACTCTTGATGTTTCGAACTAAAACAATACGTTTTGGTACATTCAATATTTCGAAGTAAAATCTGTTGCTGACCAGACTACAACACGCGATAATTCGAAGTGATCTGATAAAACTCTCGACAATTTAAACACTCCCTATCATGTAGAGTCCTGCAGAAAACAGGTTGGAGCTTACATGTTTTGTGTTGTGTTGTCTCTGCTTATCTCCCCTGTCACGTAGCTCCTTTAATGACCATCGGAGCTGACTCCGATAACTCTAACAGAAGCTAAAGTGCCACTAAACAAACTATGCAACTTTTCCCTTCAAAATCATATTGATGCGCACGTTTTTCAAGCTTCATTTATTCTAAAAAAAATTTATTGACAAAGTTAAATTAAATGCCATAAAACAAAAGCAAAAAAAGAAAGCAGTATGTATTTATTTAATAGTTGTTTTTAATACATAAATGTATTCTTTTAATACAGGAGACTTTTAACTTCTATATAATATTTATACTGTATAATATGTACTTCTTAAAAATACTTTAAAATAATTTTACACACATGTACAATTGTTGTTTTATTACATAGTTTCAAATTTAATTGTGTTAGAAAAAAATTTGTCTTCGTGTACCTTAAGAGTTTTTTCCTACCCTCTTGATAAATCGAACTCTCGATAATTCGAAGTTTTTCATTGGTCCCTTCAACTTCGAATTATAGAGAGTCGACTCCGATAGTTCGAATATATATATATATATTATATATATATATATATACGCAAAAATATATCCTTTAAAATTCCTTTTCCAAATGATTTTTTGACTTAAAATAGTATTTCATTTATGGCAATTTATTGATTTGTAATTTATATACTCGTATTAAATGGACACGTGGAAACTTTTTTATTTGTTTAAAATATTATGCGAATATAAAATATAAAAGTTAATCAGAATTTTAAGCGTCTAAATGCAGTGCTTCTCAAACTTTAAATAATTGCAACCCAATTTTCAATCATAATTTTCATCACGCCTCCCTCCATACAATAAAAATGTATTGAATTCAATAAGAATGCTCTTTGAAGTAAAGCTACAATAGGATTTTAGTTATAAACCGTACTGAGTATCAAAATAAGTATTAAAATTTGTATATATTTTTGTATATTACAAGCCCATGTGAGTCACTAGTAATTATTAATATTGTTCCTAACTTAGTATTGGTAAATTAATTATAAAATACATTGTACAGTACTGATGCATTTATATGTATATTATATTAATATAAATGAGTATTTTATTTTTGTTATGCAGGATGTTTTGTTTTGCCTCCTTTCAGTAAATTTGTAATTTTTAAACCTTTTATTTTCGACTTTTCGATATGCTCGCGCCCTCCTAGCAGGGTTATCACGCCCCCTTAGGAGGGGGGGGGGGCCACAGTTTGAGAAAACTGGTCTAAATGGGATTATTTAAATGAAAATTTAGTGAGAACTTAAAGAAATGCCATTAATTTTAATGTCATTAACTTTTAGCTCTGTGAAAAGAAACTTATTTTCTTGTTTATCAAAACCAAAATATTATATCTAAGAAAAAAAATCTGACTTTAATTTTTTTTTTAAATTTGAAGATATTTTTAAGTTGGGCCTATAAAAAAGTCTGCATATTTTACCCTTTAAATAAATACACTTAGTATATTACCACCGGCACGAAGAAAAATTATGAATAACATCATAAATTACTTTAAAAGATCAAAAATTTTCCCAATAAACCAAATAAATAAATTCCCCAAAGTAAACTGTTCAGGGGAAAACAATTTTTTTATTTTTTATTTTACGCTATATTTAAAATGAGCAAAACTTTCTTGCATATACATTTCACAAATAAAAAAATACTTGTAAGTTATTTGCAATACAAACCAAATCATGAAGCGAAAGGGTATCGTAATAAATAAATGGAATAATTTAACAAAAATTCAAAACAAGAAATTTTTTTATTTAAAATTGATATGCATTTAAAACATTTCTATGTAATTTTGAAAAGAAATTTCACAAAACTTTGTGTTGAATCTAAGGCTGCTAAATAATATTTTCTTAAGAAATAATACAAGAAATAATTAAATTAACCATGGATGACCAATATATTTAACCCAACGAAAAATATAAAGATAATCAGGCAGCAAAAATAAACTCAAATTAGTATTGCAAGCTTCCGAATACGCAGAAGTAAAGTGATATATTAAAATAATGAGTACTCAGAGAAATAAAACATTTTGTATTATCTTTCAATTACTTTACTTGGATTCCTTCAATACTATTTATGTTAAACCTAATTCTCTTTATGGTTGTTCGGAAATAATTTATTTTACGATCAGTGATTAACAAGTTAAAGTGGAGGGGAAGATACGTCATTTTTTTTAAGCAGGTGCTTCTACACCGAACCGAAATCCACCTGATTAACCTATGTCACTCAGTTCTGGGTAAAATGATGTCATCACTGGAGTCTCAAATCTGCTCAATTTACCGTGTCAAATACGGATCAAACGTACAACTGCAAGCTAAATCATGCGTAAACGCAAAAAATGTCTCTATGCGCTGTGTTAATCCCTCTCGGTTTTTAAAAATGACGGATAGAGTGAATGGCATAGCAGAGAAAAGCACGATGGCTTAATATTCCTCTATTTAATAACTTTATTCCGATAAATGAGTCTTTTCATATTTCCATATTTTCCGAGTCCTAGGTGCCTTTTGGGGGTGATAACAAAGCGAGGGGTGTTGGGATACAGACATAATGGGAAGGATCTACAATCCCCTCTCTTCGACTAATCTTTGATAAAGAACGATTGTTTACAGCTTTTTCATGTACGGAAATTTTTTGCCGAGGGTGCTCCATAACAAATTACATTCTTCTCTCCCCTCCCCATATAGGACAAAAAAAAGCAAGTAAAGTAGCCATTGACGTTATCCTTTAGGGGAAAAACCTGACACTTCAAAAGGTCAAGTGTTAACCACGGGCACAGGAACCGCAAAAGAGTCGCTATTGTTATGCTAATACCAACCCTTGGAAAAAAGAGCACCTGGATCGTTGCTAAAAAGGCGCTGTTTGAATAGAGGAGTCAAATCGAAGGAGGGTGGTTTATAAATTTCCGGCCAAAACAAATGCATCATTCATTTGTCAAGGGATTTAAGGGGAAAAGTGAGACTGTTGATAATCAAAAGTACTACTCGTTTGATTATTTTAAATGAACGGTAAGATAGTTCAAATTGAAATGATTCTCTTGCAAAATAACTTAGTTTAGTTTTTTATGCACATTATAGAAAATAACGTTCAAATTTTTTTTAAAAAAAATAAGTTACCTCTTTTCAGGATTTTTAGTTGTTTAGCTTGACTTTTATTTGCATTTTAAAGTCCATTAGTTTGTAAAATTCTCTTTTGAACCTTTTAAAATAAATTAGAATTAAATTAAAATCATTACAAATAATGAAGACTTAAGTCAAAATCAATCGCACCAATTAGAATATAAATGCATTTTTCATTTGAAATACGCATGATTTCTAAAGAAATGTTTAAAAAAATTAAATACAAAAATATTAATAAAACGAATTTACAAAATTTCTGATGAATAAATGCTGTATATAACATATTTACTTCAAGTTTATTTACTTACATGTATTTGAAATGGTTCCTTTAGAGGAAGTTTAAACTGAAATTCATTTGTGACATTTACGCCGAACACTTGTAACACAATTCTACTAAAAACTAAAACTGTTTGGGAAACCCATTTTGGGCTATAATAAAAAGTAATTGAGTTATTATAAAAAAAATTTAAAAAATTTATGATTTAACTAAAGACGCATCATTGCTTATGCACAACTTATTGCACGCTGACATCCGAACACATTGATTCTCCAAACGCGCGCTGATAATTTAAATTAAAAACCCAAATAGAGCCTCTAAAAATTGTCTATCCGATGATAGCTGGAATGAACTGGTTTATACACGGAAGCTATAAACGTGCAGAAAATCAATACAACTACTGATTCAAGTATTAATTTATGTATGCAATTTTTTTTGGAGGGGGGGGTGTCTTTTTGTAGAATAATCAATACTATATAAACAAAATCAAGGTTCAATTAAAATTTTACTACATTTTTCTTAATTTTTTTTCCCTTCTTTTCTCTAGAAAAAATCAATTTAAACTTTTTCTCATTATAAAGTTAGATGAAAAAGAATCCCCGTTATATATATTACTCCACATACTTGGAAACTTTCTCATTCAAAATTAATTTAACAATATTATCAAATAAATAATATTTTAACTTAATTTGGATATATAATGTGTATTTGTTTTGCTTAAAACTATTCAATATTTTTTTTTTCTGAAATGCATTCAAATATTGCAAAACATACTTTCAACTTAGGCAGGTCTCCCTAATTTTGGCAAATTGTCTTCAACTTGTAACTAGTAATATTATGATATAATCTGATACCAGCAGTTAAATAACAAAACACTGGAAAAAAACTGAAAAAAAAAACTGCGATAAAAAGTAAATGATGCAATCTAATGTAGTTGAATATTTAAAATGTTAGGGCATGCAACCAGTTCTACTAATAAACATTTTATTTCAGTAGTACAAGCGGTTGGGTTTCACCTCAAATTTAACTGTTTAGTTAGAAGGGTTAGATGTAATCAAGGGCTGTCAATGAGAGGGTTCTTTAATATATATTCAACAGAAAATGTCATGTTATACTATGAGAATTTTCGCTTGCATTTTTCTTCATATGGAGAATTAAGTTTAAAAAAAAGGGAAAGGAGATACTATGTATGTATCTTAT
Source organism: Trichonephila clavata (assembly GCA_019973975.1). Classification (NCBI taxonomy): domain Eukaryota; kingdom Metazoa; phylum Arthropoda; class Arachnida; order Araneae; family Nephilidae; genus Trichonephila; species Trichonephila clavata. The sequence goes on along the minus strand of BMAO01015219.1, from coordinate 44,415 downwards.
AATGAAGAGCATTTAATGAATGAAAAAATCCATATCCTCACATAGAAATGTGAAAAAAATATTCAAACAAGTTTTTAAATAATATATAGAATGAGTGAACAAGTTTATATATAATGGAATACATGTGATCAAAATTATGAGAACATTCTTAGGTTTTAGATACTTCTTCGAATTTACAGAGATAGACTTAATAAAATGATTCGCAATTTTAATTATGAAAAGATTATAATTGAATTCGTACATTTATATTTGAGTTTCAGTTATAAAACTACTTGTTGGATCAAGAAATTTAAAAAAGAAAATCTTTATCGATCATTCTATATTATAAAATGCTCAAAATAAATCCTTACATATAACTCACTCATTTGTCACTTATATTTAATTATCTATTTTCAAAATTTGTAAGTGTTTTCCTAAAAGTAGTAACTATATTCATGAAGATATAAGCGTTTCTTTGGAAAAAAATCTATTATGTTTACACATTTTTTCGCTTATAATATTTAAAACTTTCGATCGAATTTCACGAGGCTTATAGAAATATTAGCAATGCAAAAGAGAAACATACTGAAATTTGAAACAAAAAAAATTAAACATTCAAAATTTATATAATTTTTTTTTACTGTGAATTCCAAATATAACAATATTTTGCTCTGATAATTTTGTTGTCTATAATATGAGCAAAGGGAATAAAAATTTAAAATCAATACCATATATTCAGGATATTGGGATATAGTGAACTGAATTATTTTTTTCTCTAAAATTAACTTAATAATAAAATGTTTTACGAAACGTTTTATTTGTAATTGCGTATTATAGGATGGTTATATTTAATTACATTAATAGTATAATAAATACACGATGTTAATAAAAAATTAGGTAAATTACATTACATTAACTTACATTGCGTTAAAATGCAAAGTTTGAATCTTATAGAAAATATTACCATAAAATTGAAACCGCTATGAAAATATCAAAAGAAATCTCGCATAAAAAATAATAACATAGCGAAATTTAGGTATACACTTGTATATAAAAAATATACAGAACTAAACATTATTTCTAAACTTGTTTGCCATTTCCATCACTTCTGTAGTATATTATTAAATTTCAATGTTTATATATTATTTTAAACATTAAATATTTCCAATAAGATTTGGATTTTATCCTATCATCCAATTTTTACGATGTGATTTATTTAATTTTACAAAATATCAAAACACAATTTCCAAACTTGTTGCGTTACAGTATTTGCGTACATATGCAGATAAATTGTTACATGAATTGCATTGGTCTAAAAAATGTTCAAATGTGATTTTCGTTGAATGCTAAAAATTTCCCCTTTCATATGATCCCGTATTCTACTTCGATTTTTTTTCAGTGTGAGAATAAAAAAAAACATGCAGAAAAATCAAAGTAGAATACAGGATTATATAAAAGGGAAAATGAAAAGAAAGAAATACTTTAAACTTGCAAATAAACAAATAATTACACTAGGCAACAAAAAACAATTTTTTGTATGTGTTTCTTAGTTTTAAATAGCCTATTCTTACTAATTTTGGTTTGAAAAAAATAAATATGTAAATGAAATTTATTTATTAGCTCTTGTTTTTAAGATATACCACAGTCCATCTATCAATTTATGGGTAAATTTGACGAACAAAACATTATTAACTGATACATACAGTACAATAAGTCATGTTTCAAGAAACCGTGTTCATATCAGAAATCAGTAGTATTTTTTAGTTTATTTCCTGTGAACATTTCCTTTGTTGAATTCCTCTTGTATATCGAAGCCCGAGTATCCCTTATAACTGTCCAGCAGTGGTTTGCGAGCATTGATTCATCCCGACGATCCTGATATATACGTTCCATTGCTGTGATATCTTGATGAAACCTTTTACTGTGTTCACGTCGCTTACAGATCCACAGTTTTTTAGGGAAAAATTAAGATGGGAATGTAAAAAAATGGATATTTAGAGACCCTGGGTCATGAAAATTTTGTACGAGTTCTTTCACCAACTGTTGATAGTTTTTTTTAACATTTATAAACGCCGTGCATCACGCAATGTATAACACGGGGCATACAACACAGAAGAAAGGATTACAACACAAACATCCATGCCTTCTCCGGGATTCGAACCCAGTCCCTACGGCATGGCAGTCAGCTTCACTGACCACTATACCGGATGGGCGGCAACTGTTGATAGTTCTCATACTTTTTTCTGTCTAAAAATCCTTATACCACACTTATCTTTGAAACCTAAATACAGTTGAATTGATTTACCTGGAGTTGTAAGACGAAAAACAACGAATATCATTTGAATCGTGCACTATTGCCTGTTCTTTATTCTACTGATGCTCTAGGTTAGACTCAAAACACACCTGAAGAAAGGTGGCGTGGTTACACAGCTTTCGTTGAAAAAAAAATCTACCCTGAGGCAGAGCTTCCATCTACCCGCTCAAATGAACATCAAAAAGAATATACACCTAAAGTAAAGATGAGTAAAAATACAGCTATTTATGAATAGCGAGTTCTGATTCTTGAAAGCAAGAGCTAATCTGAAGTTTTTATGATGATTTTCGTGTTTAGCAGACCAAAATACTTCATAATAAACTATTTTTGAGCCCGAAACAATTTTGAAATTGCCTAATGTTATTCAAATCACAGTCAAAAAAATATTTAGATTAAAAATCTGTACCTTTCGGTACATCACTTTGTAGAAAATACAGAAAAATAAAATGTCACATAGAGCGCCGAAGCTGTTATATAGAGAAATTCTATTAAGAAAATAATGAAAGAAAATAATAAAAGAAAATAATAATTGTAAAGAAATAATAATTTTTAAAAAATAACATTTTTTAAAAAATAAAAATTTTTAAGAAATAAAAATTCTTCAAAAGAAATAATAATTCTTAAGAAATAATAGTTCAAAAGAGAAATATATATAATAATAATAAAGAATTAATAAATCTAAAAGAGAAAATAATAATACTAAAGAGAAAACGAAGATCGAAAAGCCGTTTGAATTAATTTGAATGTTCTCATAGTAGAAGAGAAACTATGATGTAATTTCACTGTCAACAGCCATCCAAGCGTTGATGAGGCTTTGTATCATTCCCTGGTGGAGAGGGTTAATTGAAAGAGACGGCCGCTGAAGTAAAAATATATTTTGTGGATGCTTTGTCTTAAAAAAAAATTAAGAGTTCATTTTCAAGCACACCACCAACAACTAGGCAACTCTCGACTTAAAAAATGTAAAAAGGAATATGAATAAAATCTAAAAAAAAAGTGATTATTAGGTTATAAATCCGCAATTTTGCAGAAAATTCCTGGAATTAGTCTTGTTACAGATAACGCGTCCAGACACATGAAAAAAAGTTTCGTGTAATTGTTCTAAGAAATCAGTAGGTTATTAAATTTTTAATTCGAATTTTAAATAATTTTAAAAAAATCATAAGAAAAGATTTGGGAACCTGATTTCTTGAACAACTCAGTCGAAGAGAGCAAAGCGTGCACCTTCCCGGATCGTGAACTCGATCGATCACAAGGATGAGCGATACAAAAATCACCAAAAAGCGATGTTCACGAAAATGCGACGGAATAGAAATATGTTTAATGAATCGCAAGAACAGAAAACGTTAAATGCGAAATAAAAATGAAAATGATAATTGTACTGTGAATGAACGATCTGTACAATCTCGGAATAATTTTTCGTCTGACCTTAGAACGGAGGGGTTGATTACAGTTTTTAAAAACAATCGAAAAAACGGAAATATTTCCCTTAGAATCCTTTGGAGTTTCTGCATGATAGATGGCATTGGCAGGGATAGGGAATTACAAATATTCATTTTGTCATTTTTAATCAATATTTTTTTAACTTATTGTAAAAATTTCGGAATCTGAATTGTCCAAAATGGATCATAAGAGGATAGCCAGATAAACTTACATATCTTTGTTTACTTTTGAATTTTACTAGTATACGTATATCTATTTATGTAAAAATGGATGTTTGTATTTTTGAAATCGCTTCACTTCAACACCGTTCAACCGATCACTATGAAAATTGGCATGCATATGTATTTTTTGTGGAGAAAGTTTTTGTACTAACTTCTTTGTTGCAGCTCTCCACCGGGTGGCTCTATAGAAAAGGAACTTCTGCACCGTTCACTCAATCACCAAATTACAAACGTGGTCACCAAAAATGATGCCAACTTGGCTCTATTGCCAACAGTTCGATATGTTTCCATTGAATCGCCATTATAACGCAAGTAACGACGTTGCTTGCGAAAATTATAATTTTAACATAAAATGAATACAACAGAAAGTAATATCAACGTATTACACATCCAGAAATAAATTATTTACAATATTTTAAGCGTTCATTACACAAAAATTGCAACAATGTGTTACTTTTGCTGAGCAGAGATGAGCTTAGGAAGGTGTTTTCAAAAATCGACCCACAAGAGAGTTACGGGGTCTTATAAATAAAAAAAATCCTTTTTATGAGCTATTAGACCATCAGACCCAAAATTTATCAAATATCTTTTTTTTTTTTTGTTCAGCTAAAATATGCAAAAAGCTTTTTTTGTTTTTTGTTTGTGCTTAATTTGCAATTTACGTAAAATTAACTTATTGCATCGGGGTTCGAAGATTTTATACAAAATCAATCGTAAGCAACAAGGAAATTCTTTAAGAGTGATGAGTATTTACTGTCGAAAATCAATCCTTAAAATACAGGATTCAACAGACAAATTCGTAGAATAAATATCAGAAGGATTTCACACCTTCAACAGCACTCAGATACAATTATCAGTATCTAAAATACATGTATGTATAAGCTTATTCACAAGCACAGCCGAGCTAATCACGGTTAAGGCAAGCTTACTAATCGCTGGTCAAAACCAGACTGACTCGTTGCGGTGAGTATCGCTCTATTAACAGCCGTGGCCGAAACTTTGAGAAAGATGCGCTTGCTTCATAGACCGTGAAATTAGTGGATTTTTCCACTAAATTCTAGAAGAATCCAGAGGGTCCCGAACTCTCCAAAAATGGTCGCCAAAATGATGCCAACTTGCCTCTATCGCCAAGATTTCGCCACGTTCCCATTGAATCGCCATTATAACGTAAGGGACGGCGTTGCTTGTGAATATTACAAATTTAACATAAAATAAGTATAACATAGAGTAATATAAATGCATTACACATCCAAATACAGATTATTTACACTATTTTATACAAAATTCTTAACATTATTAAAAACTTTTTATCCTTCAATCTGTATTGTTTAATTTTTTCAATTCACATGTGCGAAGAACGGTTGTACCAGCTAGTATATATACATATACAATCGAACACCAATTTAACAATTTCGCGATTTAATAATTTTTTTTTCTTTTCCCGATTAAATTGAAAGCAAAAACCTCTATTTAACGAAAAATAAACCCCGAATCAACGAAATATTTCAACAGTTGAAAACTTTTTTTATTAGTTTGTATTAGAAAAAAACTGATTTTTTTTTTCAAATGATGTCCTTTGTGTCCGGAAGAAAAGAAGGAATTTTCTTATAACTGGCAAATTTCGACTGGAAAGGGTGCAGACTATTATTAGACTGTAAACGCGCAGATGAGTCCTTTGTGCAAACTATCATGTGCGTTTTAAACAGGACAGGAAACTCTTTTCTCATATCATTCCACTCCACAAAGTAAGGAATATTCTAAGATTTTAATGAATGATTATGTTACATTGGAGGAGGGACTGCCAATCTGTGCTATTTAAACTCATGAAATTGTTGATTTGTCTAGGCCAATGAATAACTATTCTGAAACAGAAATTGATAATGAAACTCATCAAATCTAGTGCATTTTCTAATGTTTCGCATTGTATGGAAATTGTGTAAATATACCTCATACAGCAGAAAGTGAAAGATGCAGAATTTTCTTCACTGCATAAAATCGATTTAACGGATTTTTCTCTTTCCCCGATTAAAATTGAGACAAAAAAACCCTCCTATTTAACGAATAATAAACCCTGAATTAATGAATTGTTTTAACAGCTGAACATTTTTTTATTAGTTTGCATTAGAAAAGAACTATTACTTCTTTTTTTTATTTTTACAAATGATATATATTTTTTAGTCCGTGATAGAAAAAGACACTTCTTGTATGTAGCAAGTTTCTCGACGGGAAAAGGTTCAGACCATCTTTTGACTTAACAAGTGGAGATGCTTTATGATAGTAACCAATCGTGGGAGTTTCGAATAGGACAAGAAATTCATTTTTTAATTTATTCTTCTCCACAAAACAAGGGATATTTTAAGATTTTAACGATTATGTTACATTTGAGGAACGGACCGCCTACCTGTGCAACTGAAGTTGAGGAAATTTCTGATTGGTCGGAGACGAGGAATAGTGATTCTGATGCAGAAATCGATAATGAAACTTTTATCAAAACTGTTATAATTTCTAATGTGTTAGAAACTGTGAAAAAAAAAACATACTTTTTATGTTGAAGGATGTAAATGAGGCAGTATTTATTGACAGCATTAAGTCGAGAAAAAACTTTTTCCGAGTCAGGAATCAAAAAGATTGTAAAACATCAAGTCAGTATTCTTAAATTTCTAATTAACAGATGCGTAATAATTCACTAACATATTTTTTAGCTGTTAAATAAAAAAAGCTTGTAATTTATAACTATGGATATTTTTTTATTTGTAGTTGCTTATTATGGTGTTTACAAAAAGTAAAGTGTAATTTTTTTAAATTTTGTCTGGCCAATGATAAACGAGTTACCGCAATTTTACGAACAAAATGTTCGGTCCCATTGAATTCATTAAATCGATTTAACTGTGTATATATATATATACTAGCTGACCCGGCCACGCGTTGTTGTGGCTTTGTTTTAATACGTTAGTTCAATATTATTCTAAGCTATTCAATGCAGTCAAATTTATCTTCGTTTATAAGTTTGGAGGGTTGAAATAAAGTATAAAATAACAAATTATTTGAATTTTGCATTTCATTCATCTCCTATTTGAGTGTAGTATAATGCATAAATTACTAACGAAGTCGTTAAGTAACAACATATGAAGATTTAATTTTATAAATGTGGTGAATAATGTTGATTCTTTGCAATTTTTAAAATTATTTTTATCATTTTAAAGTATAACAAATAATAATTTTATACAACTAATCGCTAATCGGTGCACAATATTTTTCGGCAACCCATATTTTTCCATCTCAAATAGATTCAACGGTTTCCGCACACGTGAGCATATAACATCTAGTTGCCCATTCGAGAAATATGGATTTTCTAAGTCCAAGTACCAAATGAATATTGTTCGGTTTCAGATTTATTTATGGTCATCGCGAAAACCAAACGAAACGGAATTGAAGCCTTTTGAATGGTATTAGATATTCTGACGGTATCAGTGGAATACGTGGCAAAAAATTCCGTAGTAGCAGAACCGAATTTTCGTTCAAACTTTACAGTCAAAATGTTTGCTTCAAGAAGTTCCCGGTGTAATTTTTTGATGATCAAACGTGCACCGTTGCATTATCTAGGTGAATTTATGTTACGCAGATAATAACTAGGGAACCAACCGAAGATTAAGGGGTGACTTTCCTGATATATCTAGAGAATTCAAAAACTCGGTTGGAAAATTTACGGTTATGTTTTCATCAACAATAGTGTCGATTGGTTTAAAAGGCGTTGGATCAACTGGCAACAACCCTGTGTCTGAAAGTTTATTTCATCACAATATCAACATTTTTTCTGATTAAGTAACAGGATTACAGAGGCAATAATTATCAAGATAATTATACAGTATATACGGAAAGACACTCTCAGTCAGTTCCGTTTTTGCCTAAAGAACATTACGGAAATCGTTTGGTTATTTCATGCATTATGTATTGGAATGAAGTTCTACTTCACCGTTTCTGATATTCAGTAGTTGGTTAGGAAATATTAGCTCAGATTTATCATCTTGCAACTGTACTCGCGTGTTTATGGTCAGTCGAAGTGTTTCCACGTTTCGCCATAAAAACGTTTGTTTTAAACAGGCGTTAATCTCGTGAGCAAAAGTAAAGCGTGTAATGGCTGTAAATATTTTTCGGAAATCACCAGACAGTAATACAACAGCAACACCTAGTATACTCTCGTTGCCATTTAAATCTTGCAAAGCTCTATGTAATGCTTTGAATGAATGTTTACTGATCATGACTGAATTCATTTGCAATAGTGTCCACTCTTTTTTTCAATGGTACACATTGTATCTTGTATTTTATGAATGTACAATGGCAGCTGATGCGGAATGTGCCGTTTTTTCACCATCTAATATAGTGACAACAATGCCCGAAGATACAGTTTCCTATTGCAATCATATTTTCGCACGACTGCATCTGAAAGTTTAGTTGCTACAGGGTATGAAAATCCGGAAGTGGAACTCGAACACAAAGCCATTTGACCTCATTCCAGCAATATCCAGAAAATTTACGGAAGCTTTTGAAATCCGTATCCAGATTCTCGTTCCTACCCCGAGAAGTACTCAGTGCCCTCTGTCGACGCCCTTGCTCCTGTAAGTTCAGTCTCTGAAGGGGGATATTACGGTCGGTCGGCATTAGACGGCAAAGTTAAGGGAGTTTCTAAAATCCGAATTCACTATATTTAGATTTCAGTCTCGCGTAAACCATCTCAAATTACACCAGAAATACACTTTTCCCGCGCCAAGACTTTAAGGGTGAGCTCCTGCCCCGGTTTGCGAAAAAGACGGTCATCCTGAAATATCCGGCAAAGTTACTGTTATTTCTCAGATTGAATATCAGATTCGGATTATCCGTTTTGAAATACACCAGGGACAAATTTTTCATGATCCAAGGCTTTTAAGACAAGTCCCTGCTACGGTGTTTCTAAAATACGGTCGACTGGGATTATCCGGCAATGTTATCGAAACTCCTAAAAGTCAATTTCAGATTCTCATTTTACACTCCGAAATGCACACGGAGCTGACTTTTGATGCTCCAGCGCAAGCAAGTTCAGTCGCTAGAGATAATGAAAATCCGAACGTGGGACTCGAATCATTTGCCTTTTTTCCTAATTCAGACAATATCCTGCAAGTTCAATGGAGTTTCTGAAATATAATTTCAAATTATCGTTTCCCACCCCTAGGATACAATTAGAAATTACTTTTGTTCCCCTGAGCCGGCAAGTTCAGTCCCTGGAAGGGGCATTAGGATCGTCCGGCTCTATCCTGCAAAGTTACAGGAATTTCTAAAATTCGATTTCAAACTTTCGTTTACCATCCCGAATTACAACAGAAACGCACTTTTCCCGCACCAAGACATTAAGGGTAAGCTCTTGCCACGGTTTGCGTAATAAATGGTCGTCCTGAATTATCCGGCAAAGTTACAGTTATTTCTCAGACTGGATATCAGATTCGGGTTATCCATTTTGAAGTATGCCGGGGTTCAAGTTTTCACGATTCAAGGCTTTTAATGTATTCAAGGCTTTCAATGCCTCTATTATGGTGTGTCTAAAATACGGTCGTCCGGCTTATCCGGCACAGTTACGGTTATTTTTGGAACCTGACTCGAAAATCGGATTCCACACCCCGAAATACGCCAGGTACTTAATTTTCGTGCATTTTGGTTTGCAATATCTGTTTCCACTGACACATGAGCAATGCCACATTTTGCGATTATTCCCTTACGGAATCTGGCAACGTTTTTTCTGGATTCTTTACATTTCCGGCAATAAAAAAAATTATGGCGTGATTAATTGAAATAAAAACTATCCTATGTTTTAAGTTGGACGAAATGACACACAATATGCAAAATTATATTATGATCGGTTGAGTAGTTTCGGAGTCCATCGCGGACAAACACTGTGACATGTATATTTTATATATAAAGATATATCCCCTTTATTTAATTTTTTGAGAGAGAAACAACTTTTTAACTTGTAATGATGTTAGCCTTTAGGAGTCGTGCGTAAATAATTAACTAGCATACCCACATAACGGGACAATGGACTAAATTCATGACGGTCACATGATGATATAAACACGTGTTCTACTTTGAATTCAAAACGGACAATAAACTATATAGCTCGTACTTTTTATTACATTTGTAAAACTTAGATAAAATTTCAAATTGCATAATTGGGTAAAGATGCTCAAGAGTTATAAAAAGAAATTTCCGCAAAAAGATTTTAAAATTAAAGAAAAAAAGTCTTATTTTATACACGTACTTTTAAATAAAGTGACAAATATTAATTTTTTAAAAAAAAAGTTTCAGTAAAAAGCGTAATTTGGCAACAACGAAGTGCATTAACTGATTTGCTGAAAATAGATAATTGCATTTATCGTGACTATGACGTCACATGTGTTTTTGAACTTGATTGGCTAAAAACACGTGGTTTAAAATTATCATGTGATTATGACGTCACATGAATTTAGTCCATTGTAACCTTATCTCTTGAAAGTTAACAGCTTAAATTTTTAAAAGTAAGATTACATCAGAATCTATCGAACGATATCTTCCCACTAATCATAGTCTCCGTCCCCGGAAATAACGTGGATTCCAAGATTTCCTGTTGCCGTTTCATATAAATAGTCCCAAGATACTGGAAAAGATCTCTTTGTTTTTGTCTTCAATATGTGTAACTAACTGCAGCCCATTTTTGTCTCTAGTCTGCTTATTGTGATGTCGAAACACTAATTGTTGTTCACTAACATTTAAATGCGTGCGTAATCATGCATTAAATGTTGAATGCTACTTAAGAATATGTTTTCCTTATACTAAACGATTCCTCATCATTACAATGGCCAAAACCTTTATAATAAAAAATAAATAAAATCTTCCCTCATCTACTATTACAGCAAGTCGCTAGGATGTGTACCTCGAAGAAAGAAGGTGATGGAGCGGGGAAATCCTCTTTCAAGTTTTTTGTCACGTTGTGAAAGAAAAGAAGCAATTAAAATTTTGATAAAAATGTGTAATCGACAATAAAATAATTAGAAAAAGTGAAAATCGATTCCGGTGAAACAAAATGAGAAAATTGCTTCAAATTTTCTTCATTAGATTTTGGCTATAAGTGTTCTTCGTGAAATTTAAAATGTTAATCTAGCAAAGTATAAAAAAAATAAAAATGCAAGCTGTTAACTTTCAAGAGATACGATTACAATTATCCTGTTATGCGGGTAAGCTAGTTAATTATTTACGCACGAGTCCTGAAGGCCAGGACCCTTACAAATTAAAAAGTTGCTTAGAGAAATTAAAAGTAAATTATTTTACATATATTCATACAGTCGACTGTCTCTAATTCAAGCCTTCGATAATATGAATTTCCCGCTAATTCGAAGTATATGCTCAGCCCCTGGAAAAACTCTTGATGTTTCGAACTAAAACAACTCATTTTGGTACACTCAAATATTTCAAAGTAAAATCTGTGGCTGGCCAGAGTACAACACACAATAATTCGAAGTTATTTTATATAGCTTTCGACAATTCGAACATTCACTATCTCGTAGAGTCCTATAGCAAACAGGATGGAGCATTAATGTTTTGTGTTGTATTGTCTTTGCGTGTCTCCCTTATAACGTGGCCTTTTTGATAACCATCTGTCTACCATCCCTTCTTACTGTTTCCCGGTTCCTCAAGCAAAAAGACATTTTTATTACTTTCCTTCTTCAAGTGGACAATTGACCGTCCGCATTTGTTGTCAGTCGTTTATATCTTTCGTTTAACACGTAGCCTTGCTACACATGTGTTCAGAAAGGATGGTCACTATTGTGAAGAAGAGATGTGTAGGATTACATATTTTGCGTCGGAATATCATAATGATTTATGTCTCATCTGTGTAACTTATGGCATGGGCACCAACTAGGGTCTAGACTAGACTGGACCCTGCCTTGAAGAACCAATGGTGTTGGGGACAGTGTCTGAGGGAAGCTGTAACAGATTAAACAGACTTTTTCGTCAAAAATAAAAAATAACTTATGTAAGTATATTTTCTTTTAATAATTATTTTAAATACATAAATGTGTGTGTATTCTTTTAATACAAGACTTTTAACTTCTGCATACTATTTGTACAGCATATAATATGTACTTTTTAAAAAATACTTTAAAATAATATTATATAATTTCAAGTTTATATGAGTTAGAAAAACTTTTCTCTTCGTGTATTTTGGGAGTTTTTTTCGCCTACCTCTCTTGATAATTCAAAGTTTTTCATTGGTCCCTCCAACTTCGAATTATCAAGAGTCTACTGTATATATATATACAGTCGGACCTCTATATAACGAAGTCGCTATATAGAGTCTAATCCCGAAAAAACTCTATATACGGAAAATTCTTTATATAGAGTTTCATCTTTCAATTTTCTTTATACACTACATAAAACAAATTATAAATTCATAAACACATGTAATATTAAAAAATAATTATTCACTCATTTTTGTAAATTAATATATAATTATTTTATATATCTTACCTATCAAAAAAAAAGAAGGAAAGAAAAACTGAAAGAAAAGTTTCTTGACGCATTTATCCACTTCCTGAAGAATTAAATTTTTCTCTTTGATGCTCAAGCACTTACTTTTGACATTTTTGAGCTACAAGAAACGAAGTAACCAGTACGATTGATCAACACTACAAATGAACGGAGACTAGTTCAAAGACACGAGACAACTCCACTGAGTGTGAAAGAGGACATCGAAGATGTTTCCAGTGCACTGGGGATAAAAAGTTGCACTTCTTGGATGAAATGTCCAGAATTCTATTGCTCTCATTGAGGTAGGCACTTAAGAAAACCATTTCAAGATTTATGACGACCATAAAATTCGTTAAAAGAGTTAACAATTTGAAATGTCCAGAAACACTTCAAAAATAGGGAGAAAAAATTGAATCACAAGAGAAGTTCGTTATATTGAAAATGTACCTCGCGATTTGGAGATTATTTTACGAAGAAAATCGTGAAATGTTCTTGGTTCCAGGAAAAAGTTCGCTATATAGAAATATTCGCAATATAGAGGTTCGTATTATGGAGGTACGACAACATGTATATATATATGTATGTGTGTGTATGTATGTGTGTGAATGAATGAATGGATGAGTGAATATTAATGTCGGACTGTTCAGCTACACGAGGGCATTTGGCGATGGACCTCGTAATTTTGAACCATGGTCAAGTGACGAGGATGACACCTGAGATGGCATCTCCTCTCTTAACTACGACACCTTACCAACAGGAGGACGTCTGAGTTCTCGACAGATTTAACATGCATCGCTCCCCTACATGGTGGGTCTTCAGTGGTACTGGACTCGAACTCATGACACGCCAGCCACGAGTCCAATATATTGAGCACTTCGCTACCGAGGCCATATATATATATATATATATATATATATATATATATATATATACAGTCATGTCCAAAATTTCGATCACAAACATAAAATCAGTAAAAGGTGAGGAATTATTTATTGTGTGTTGCCACGAAATTTGGCACAGAGACATATTCCTGTGTGAGAAAGAATACTGCAACATAACAATATTGAAAAGATTTTAATTTCGAATTCAGATATAGGGCATATCAAAGAGCGTGAAATCATGAATCAGAGATAAAGCATTTTATTCGGGAAAAGTTTGTGTAATATGGATCAGTGTGATCATCGTGCACTGATATACAAGTCTCCCAACGATTTGTCATGCTGTTTGTGAGGTTGTCAATAAATGTTCGTGGTAACAAAGCCCACATTCTACCAAAAGCTGGACTTTTATTCCCTGGGGGGGGGAGGTCCAGGGAGGAGAGCTGTGTTGAGAAATGGCTCTTCCTACACTATCCCAAACATGTTCAATAGATTGAGATTCGGAGAGCTCGAGAACCAATCCATACGGTGAATATCTTCTTCTTCATGAAATTCATCCCCAATGTTTGCTCTGTAGGGCTGCGCATTTTGGTACATAAAAATATAGTCAGAACCCTTAGCACCGAGAACAACCTCACATAAATTCCTCCCTACAGTACTGTGAGTTGACAGTACCCGTATCGAAAATGTACAGTGGTCTACGACTGCCTAAAATTATGCAACCCCACACAAGATTTCCTTTGCCACCAAATCTGTTGATTTTTGTTACTCGTACGTAAGAGAGATAAAAGCGAGCTCCACTTTCTCTTCAGATGAAGACTCGACAAGAATCACTTAGGTTGGTGAATCTCGAGATCTACTGTAACGAAATTTGGTATGCATTCTTCTTTTGTTGAGTTGAAATCTACTAAGAAAGGATTTTACGAAAATCGACTTGTAAGAATGATTACGTGGCATATTGATAAAAAAAAATTCCGTTTCTGAACAAATAGACTTAGACTTGAAATTTGGAGAGAATGCGTGTATGTTTTATTGAACATAGATCCACTAAAAATTTGTTTTGCGGAAATCAACTTTGGGAGAAGGGGTTACTAAAGCGTAAAAGATAATTCTACTTCAATTTTAGAAATTCAATTTTTTTGTCATTTTTAAATCAAGTTTATATATATACTAGCTGTTACCCTCCCGCTTTGCTAGGTATTCCATGATGTTTTACAAATATATATTGTTTATATATAAAAATTAATGATATCTATATCCTAGCATTAAGAATTCCATTGTATTGAAAAATATACTTAGACTTGTAACTCTCACCTCTTGATAAAAAAAAATTGACAGAACTACTAATTTGTATTCTCTAATAATCTCTAAAATTGAGTATAGAATGATGTTTGCCCTTTCGTAACCCTATAACCAAATGAATTTCCGCAAAACCAACTTTAGGTGGATCTCTACTTCATAAAATAAACATGAAAGCCAAATTTCAAATCTAAATCTTTTTGAGTAAAAACAAATTTTTTATTATCAATACCCCCCCCCCCCCATGTAATTTCGTTGAGAGTCGTTCTACCCAAAACCGTACTTAGCAGATTTCAATTCAACAAAAGAAAAATGTAAACTAAATTCCATTATTATAGTCCTTATAGTTCGAAAAAAGAAATTTTTTTGTCAACACGCCCCAGTAACCACCTGCTCCCCCAGGAGTTCATTCCCGACATATACATTCTTAGTGGATCCCTATTCAACAAAAGAAACATGCTTAACAAATTTCAAGTACAGAGGTGTAACAATTCTAAAACAGGATTTTTTCCTAGAACTTTCCTTGACCCCTCGCAACCCTCCTTGGGGTCGATTTTGGTTTTACTCTTTGTTTGAGGAACTCTATTCCATAAAAGGAACATGCCTACCAATTTTCAAGCAGGTAGGTCGAATGTTTTAAAAACGGAAATATTTATCTATTACGCCCATTAATCCCTGAAATGAAACTTGGGGGTTAATTTTCGTGAAACCCCTTTTTTAGAGGTTCTGTTCTCAAAGAAAGGAATCTCTCTCTGCTTACCAAATTTCAAGACTGCACGTCTAATAGTTTAAAAATGGAAATAATTATCTATATCCCCCCTTGAACCCCCGCAATGCCACTTGGGGGTCTGTTTTCACGAATCTCTACTCTATGAAAGGTTGTAGCAGATTTCTACTCTATGAAAGGAATCTGCTAACCAAATTTGAAGACTACGAGTCTAATAAATTAAAAATGGAAAAAATTATCCTCAACGCCCCTTTTGCTCCCGCAACGCCACCTGGGGGTCGATTTTCACAAAACACACATTGTGGATCTTTACTCTATAAAAGGATTATGTTTATCATATTTAAAGACTGTACTTCCAGGAGTTTAAAAATGGAAGTAATTATCTATAACGCCACTTGGGGGTCGATTTTCACGAAACCCATTTTGTAGCGTATCTCTATCCTATGAGAGGAATCTGCTTACCAAATTTCAAGACTGTGCGTCTAATAGTTTAAAAATTGGAATAATGATTTATATCTCCCTTGGGGGCCAATTTTCCAAAAACCAATTTTGTAGCAGATATCAACTCCATGAAGGAACTATGCCTACCGATTTTCAAGCCGGTAGGTCAAGTAGTTTAAAAACGAAAATATTTATCTCTTACGCCCCTTATTCTCATGCAATGCCACTTGGGGGGGCTATTTTCCCAAAACCCATCTTGTAGCTGATCTCTACTCTATGAAAGGAATCTATTTATCAAATTTAAAGTCTGTGCGTCTAATAATTTAAAAATGGAGACATTTAACCACCAATGAACAACAGCCCATTTAAGATCACTGTGATTACAATCCAAATACGGAAAAAATGACAGAGAAGAATTTTTGCGTGATAGGGTATTTCAGTTCTTTCAGTGCAGCATGCATCTAGAAACCGCTATTGAAAAGAAGCACCATCAACAAAATCATTCTGCAATGATATCTTCGATTTAAGAAAGCATTTATAATTTAAGTTGCATTAAATTAATTAAGTTATATTCAATAATATTTTTTTAATTTTTAGTTATGTACGCGCCGTATAATGAGCATCCCCATTTTTATGAACTAACCTGAAATGCATATGTGCAGCTTATGTTTTGAAATCATTTATTCGAGGTATTATCCCAAGATTTTGAGGAAATCGTATACTTCTAGAGTGAGTGAGTGAATATTAAAAATATTAAAGTCGAATAGAAAAATTCGCATTATAGAGGTTCGACAGCATGTATATATATATATGTAATATTCCCAGTAATATAATCCTTTAAAATAACTTTTAACTACCAATGGTCCATCCCTTCAGGACCAACGTTTTAGTAATAAGTTAACCCGCCGCCTAACGAGAGTATTCTAAACTACACCTATCCACCCACTCAAATCATATGATTTGAGGCGCATATAAATATTGAGATTCCTGGAGACCAACTCCCTTTTTCGCTTCTGTATTTTGTCTGCGTAAACATGTAGCCGGCTGCCGCTCATTGTGCATTCGTTTTCTTTGTTTAAGTTGTCCTTGTGATGTTTTATGTGTGTTTAAGATGTGGAACAAATAGTTTTAATTAATCACCGGAATGCCTCGTCAATCCCAGCCAAGGAAACCATCAAAAATAGCGATCATATTATTAAGAATACATTTCAACGGCCATGTCTAACACATATATATGTATATATGTGTGTGTGTATATGTATGTGTGTGCATGGGTATGCGTGTGTGTGTGTGAATGAATGAGCGAATATTAACGTCCCATGGTTGAGCTACACGAGGGCTTTTGGGGACGGTCCGCGTAATTTTAAACAATGGTCAAGTGACGCGGACGACACCTGAGCTGTCACCCCTCTCCTAACTACCACGCCACACCAACGGGAGGACTTTTGTGCTCTCGACCGATTTTACGTGCATCGCTCCCCTACACGGTGGGTCTTCAGTGGTACTGGGCTCGAACTCATGACACGCGAGCCATGATCCGATACCTTGACCACTTATCTACCGCGGCCACCGTATACTTCTAGAACTGCAACTTTTTAAGTTTATAAAGAAAATGCCATTTCTTTTAAATAAACAGCATTTAGATCTATGTTTATGCATGATTTTTCTTATGCTCATCTCGTTTTTAAAATTTTTTTTAAAGCTATCATTTTTATACCCAGCGTACGCCGCGCACCCGTTAATTTGGATTTTATTATTTGTGTTTAAAGGACACGTTATACGATGGATTTAAGGTACTTTAATCAATATTCATATTAACTTTTTTTTATTTGTATAAAAAGACTTTCTTGGGGCGACACCTTTTACGAAAGAAATTAAGAATTCCCATGTATGCATCGTTCGTCAGTTTAAATGCAATTACTTATTCTTTGAAATGATATTCTTATAAATATATTGCAAGTTCTTTGCTCTATAAATAGCAAATATTCCAAGTACTTTGAATTTTATACATAATGGTTAGTAAAATCTGTTAACATTCGTTATTTGATATCTTCTGTTATCCTTTTCACTTCCCCATGTGATTCCTTTCTTATCTTTCCTTCAGAGTATCTTAAGAATCCCTAATCTTTATTCTTTGCTTTGCTGGACACTTGCCTGATTCTCACTTTTTAATAACAGTCACTAAATTTTATCATTTGAATCTTCATATTTTTCTTTTAAAAGATTCATTTGAGAAATATTTTACATAATTATCTTCAACATGTGAGTTTCTAAGTGCATCAGCACAAGAATAAAACTCTTTTAAGAATACATTAAATCTTTTCTGGCCTTCATTTTCATCTTCTTCATCATAGTCTATCTTTTTTATCACGTGTATCTGAATCTTCCTCAAATTTTAGTACAATACTGGCATCATTTTTATCCCCTTAATTTTTATTAAATCTGTTTAGTCCTTGTCTCATTTCGTAAAGGGACAAAATATATTTCACAATGCCTTCCTTCTAATTTAATTTATATAATCATATCCATTTATTATTCTTATATTCTTTTGTTTTGCTTTTTTTTTCATTGATCGCGAGTTAGAACTGCCTTCTTCATTTCCCGTCTGGTATACCATTTTGTTCTAAATCCGATTCAAGGAGTAAAACTATTTGATTTCTCAAAATGTATCTAGCTTGATCCAGTTGTTTTCGAATAAGAGCTGCCTTCGTGATAACGCGTCCTAAGTTACAATCAATTTCCCCCTTTTCGAGAAAGGTCAAGGTTTCGGATCATGGCAGGCATGTCATGAGTTCGAACCTAGTACCACTGAAGACTCACAGTGTAGGGAAGAGATGCACGTTGAATCTGTCGAGAGCTCAAACGTCCTCCCGTTGGTGTGGCGTGGTAGTTAGGAGAGGGGGTGACAGCTCAGGTGTCGTCCGCGTCACTTGACCATAGTTCAAAATTACGCCGACCGTCCCCAAAAGTCCTCGTGCAGCTGAACAGTGGGACGTTAATATTCACTCACTCACTCGAGATGCATGTGTCATTTGTTCATGAAGAATATGTTGGACCTATATGTGTTCACCTGTAAACATTTTTCGGTATAGTATATTTTACTCAAACTATATCTATCAAGACTCCTGTATCTCTAAGGATTGGCATCACAACTCTATTTACTTTAATTCTGATTATATATGGATCAAATAAAACATTTTCGGAATTACTTATTATTTCAATTTACAGTTCCGAGGGTATATTTCTTTAATTTAAGGTATTACAGTTATAAGTGACCATAAGATCGACATTCAAAATATTGAGGGCATAGTTTTTTTCGAAATTTTGATGATGGTTAATGATTTTATATTCCCTGGTATTTATAAGATTATTCCAGAATGCATATTTTTGAGATTTCCGTTTGATTGTCTTATTCATTTGTCACTGAGTTTCTAAAATATGACTACGGAACTTTTTCTAAAATGATTTTCTCGCATTTTATACTCCTCGATTTTATGGGAGAGTTCAACAGGAGATATGTAATGCAACTCTATTTGTCCAAATGATTCTCTTTAAATTCACACAATCGAAGCCTTTTTCTTTAATTGATCCGTTATCATTAAATCTTTCAATTTCTCGATGGTAGTAAAATCTAGCCCTGCGAGGCACCCTTCAAAATAAGTCTGAAGTTCGTAATGGAGATCATATTATAAAATTGTTCTGGTGTTTAACAAAGAGCTGACGAAATTTTTCAGGGCTTAGTTTAAATCTTTTTACTAGCCGTGTAAGGATCTCACTGGTGCGCTTAAATGTGTGGGAGGATTGGAAGGAAGATTAGTCATATTTCAAAAAGCAATCTAATTTATTCACAATGTTAACCACAACTCCAATTCAATCGATCAAGGCTAAGAGATGCACCCAATTAAAATATGAAGACAATTAACGAGGTAAGCGAGATATGAGAAGACATTAATACATAACACACTTACTCAAGGCAATAGCTCTGACTTCTTAGCTATTTAATATAGATTCAATCTCCAGTGACAGATCGTCACCCTAAGTTATTCAGTTATCAAATATTAAATATCTGCGACTCACATTCGAGTTGATTTGATTTGATTTGATAAATCAATGCTCCGCTAGTAATCTATCCTATCTCCCTCTCTCTAACCTGAAAGCTTAGACTATATACAGTAGTCTTAATTTACATAATCATGTCTCCTTTTTTGAAGAGGAGTTTATAATAAAATAATTTTTAAATACCAAAAATTCCCCGGGAAGACTGCTATTTGAAAGAGCGTGGATAAAACCGTCACAGGTTTTTATTTATTTATTTATTTTGTGCTTTTACATGATCGTAATCAGCTCCAAGTTTTTATGACTCTGTCTTGGTAATACTTACAACAGGTGGTAGAACATTGATTAATTGAGGAATCAGTTTCTTTACCATTGATCCAATATTGATCAGGCCAGAATTACATTAAAAACTGAAGCCACTTAGAGATTAAGCTTAGTGTGCTTGGAAACAATATACAGATCAAATGTCCCTTGAATCACTAAAAGTTATTCGTCTCCTAAGATTCGAAAATGATGCAAATAAACATAATTTACATACGTATTTTGGAACATCCTTTCTTATTATTCATATAATTCCTTTTAAGCAAGTCAAGACTTATTAATGTGGCACGAGCATTGCTTACTGCTAAAAATTTTGTCGCAAATATCTTTTGTTCAACTTTCTATTTAATTCTACAGGACATCTAAAATTTTTCCTGCTCAAAACCCCCATCACTTCAAAAAGCATGACACCTCCTAACCGCGGTGCACGTGACTTGTTACCACCCCCGCCAGTAAGGGGGAACACCCCTCTATTATGCTTCTCCCTTCTTCTACAAGCAAAATCGTACATATTTGCTTAATCCGCTGCAGTAAAGCTGTCACCGATCAGCACAGATTGGGGAAGGCGCGAAATTAGGGAAGCAAAATTCTATTAGAGAGTTAAAATGGGGAAAAGGGATATATTGATGGAGGTTGGGGGGGGGGTTATTAAGCGGAACTAATCCGTTCTTTGTGCGGATTTTGGAGTAAACATGTCTACTTTCTGAATGGCTTTTTAAACTGCTTCTGGTTTGCGCAGGACTTTTCGATTCTTCTCACCCCTTACACAGACATCTCTTAATCCTGCTTCGTTCTTGATATAGTCATGTAATAATTAGATAAAGTTTAAAAATCATTCGTAAATTTCTGTAAAGTTTAAAGATGAAAAATAAATTAGCATGAACCTTTTTTTAAAAATCAAAAAGAGTTAAAAAGGTATGGTTTTAATCATCAAACAAGAAATAAGAAAAAGGAAAATACTGTCAAAATAACTCAAAGTAAAATATATTTTTGTATAGACTGCTCGTAGAACACAATTTTCGGTTATATAGAAATTTCAAAATATCTCACTGATGTATATAAGAAAGATTTCCTAATTTTTTATAAAAGTTATTCATAGTGAAGAAAAAAACATATTTTTGTTAGCAGCGGGAATCACATTTCTCCTTATGCATCCTTTTTTTTTTCATAAATAATTTCTGAGCTCTATGACAAAAGGTAAAAGTATTAGGTAAAATTTAAACGATACCTTTAATAAAAAATAAAATTTTAATTTTAATAAGACAAAAAGGTTTGAACTGCACTATTGAGGCAAAATTCAAATAAATAACGATTACATAATAAGAATTATTACTTTTAAAATTCGAAATATTTTGCACACAATTGTAAAGATTTTATACATTTATAAATTGTGTGCGTAAAACTTAATGAGGAAAATCTCTTCTCTCACTCTCCCTATCTTAATAAAATTTAAAAAACACAGACACAAAATGAGAAATCACCATCTTAAATAAGTAAAGAAGAAAATTTTAGCTAAAACTTCAATGATTTTTAAAGGACCCCATTAACATGAGAAAAGTAAAATATTGTAGGAAATAGAAATAAAATATGAGGGTCATGAAAAAATTATCTAATACCTTACACATTAAAACATTAATATCCAAAAGTTTGTTTAAAAACTTTTACTGGATTTACTTAAGCGTCAATTATGAAAAAGAAAAGTACTTTTTATTCAGAATTGTGAAACCCCTTTCTTCGTGAGCACAAACACTCACATCTCTAGATTTAAAATATTTTCTCATGCTCTTTTTTTTTTAAAGTGATAATCAAAATAGCGTGGATAAAGAAACAATTCCTAATCTTAAACTGCAGTCAATTGACGAAAATAATCAACTACAGTAGAACGTCGTTTATCCGAACGTTTAGTGGCCGCGGTAACCAAGTGGTCTAGACATCGGTTTGTGGCTAGCATGTCTAGAGTTTGATCTCAGTACCACCGAAGACCCACCGTGTAGGGGGCGATGCACGTAAAATCTGTCGAGAGGTTAAATATTGGTGTGGTGCGGTAATTAGGAGAGGGGACCATGGTTCAAAATTATGCGGACCGTCCCCAAAAGCCCTCGTGTAGCTGAACAGTGGGACGTTAATATTCACTCACTCATCCGAACGTTTATTATCCGGAGAGTCAAATATCCGAACCGAAGTCCGGATACGTTTTCGAACAGTGCAATACTCAACATTTGTTTCCTGTGAGGCCAAAAGTGACGGGAAAACACAAGGTGAGGGATATTTGGGTAATTTCAGTAGTGTGATTTGGTAAACATCTGCGCAAAATATTAGGTCAGGTTGTTTCCAAGTGAAGGGGTGTATACGTGCTCTTTTGTTGAGTTTTGTTGATGTAGAAATCTGGACAGCATGCGATGCAGAATATTATGGATTCCAAATGCTAAATAATGACGAGATAGTGACTTCCATGCAAGAAGGATCTGGCCCTGTCGACGATGAAACGGATGAAGACGAGGACAACAACAACGAAAGTAGCAAGGGTCCATCAAATACTGAAGCCCATTTTTCTGCGTTAGAGACAGCTATGGAGTGGTACGAACAACAATCAGAGTCCTGTCCTACTCAGCTACTGCTGCTGAAGAGAATCAGAGACCTTGCAGTGAAAAAACGAAGGTGTACAATGGTACAGCGAAAAATAAATGATTATTTTTCACAATAAAGGTTGTGCGACATTTTGCATATATTTTGCTTTTTCTTCAAGCACGTTTCCCGCATGTGATGATTTTCAATATTCGTATGGTGTCTAGTTTCGTATACTGCATGGATCACATTCGGTTTTCGGTTATCTGAAGAACAGCCTATCCGAACGGTGTCCGGTCCAATTGATTCGGATAAACGACGCTCTGCTGTAATAAGTTCCATTGTCGTGAAATTTTCGTATTATGCCAACTTTACTCTTTAAGAAGCAGATGAATGTAACGTGAAATAGCAAATAGCACTTTACACGTTGATCCTTTGTGAAATAAAATTTAAAATTCAAACATTTGACCATCACGTAGCTTGCAATTCTAATATTAGAGTATCACAGGAATCAATCAAGAGGAAGACATATAATTTAATTTTTTTGAAAGTGTTACATAACTTCTAAAACAAATTAGAAAACATCAAACTTATTCTAAAACAGAATTATATAATAGGATTTACAGCCCCGCGATCCCGGTGTTTCTTCCAATTCCCGAGATTTAATTTTTGTCTGAATTAAATTTTTAAAATTTTTGTCTCATCAAAATTTTCTAAGAGTTTAATTCTCAGAAAGTTTATACTTTTTTTTAATGAAATATGTGCTGTAAAATATGGCGTCTAACACACGTGCTCTTCTAACCCCAAAAATAATATCGTTATACGCCAAATATAAAAATGATAGCTTTAAAAATAAAAAAATAGATGGGGATAAGAAAAAATTTGGCTTCTATATAGATCGAAATGTTGATTATTTAAAGGAAATAACATTCCTTGTGAATTTAAAAAGGATTGCAGTTCTAGAAATATACTATTTTTTTTAAAAAACCTGGGATAATGCCTATAATAAATGACTTCAAAGCATAAGAACACTGAACTTGTAAGTTTCAGGTTTCTTCGTAAACAACTCAGGTGGCACGTTATATGAGGTGAAAAACCTAAAAATTAAAAAATTCTGCCTGAAAGTATAGGTGCACGTTATATGCCGGATTTGTGTGTGTGTAATTGCTGTAAATAAAAAACTGTATGGAGCTTTCATTTCTCGTATGGGAGAACGTCGCACAGATCAAAATGGTTTACTGCTATTCTTTACACAATAATGCAGATTTTGTTACAGTTTCTTCTTCAATTAAATGCCGTAAATTAATAGCAGACCTGCTTGAAACACTTGACACTTCAAATCCCAGTGCATAACTAAGATCTCATGCAGCTGGATCTTCGGTTTCAAAAAAAGTAACACTGGAAATTTATTCACATTCTAATTTAATAACTGAATTAATTTGTTCATAAAAACCATTAAGTGACGCTGAAGAACTAGATAAAGTTATCAAAAAGGTATATGCGCCAATTTAGGCTCTTTAATTTGATACACTCATCAAAATTTCAAAAAGAAATGCCTCTTTTTTGAAAATGGAGGAAAACGTGGGGACTACCTGAGAAGAACATACTCCTGTTTAATGACGATAAAACCTATTAGTATAGAGACTGATGTAGTTACAAAATTTCTTCGGCAGGACAATTTGTGTAATAAAAATAAGAAGCCGTTTAAATGCTGAAACGCTGGACGAGCTGTGTTTTTTAAAACTTATTTACAGAAACACAAGAAATGAAGAAATATTTTTTTAATTTAATTATAAACTATTTTTATTTGTTTTTTATGATTCCTTAAGTTTTTCTTTGATTTGTTTCAATAAAAAATAATAAACCAATTTTTAATTATATTTTCAGTTTTATTATCCAATTTAAACTAGGATAACTTGTAAGTACTTGAAGAAATAATGCAATCCTAATCCCGGGATCCAGGTGTTTGGATAATGTAATCCCGAAATCCCAGGATTGAAAATATAACAAGGAATTGCAAACCCTATTATGTAGCTAAGAAGTTAAGGAGTTATTACAACGGAAATATGCTTAAATCTAAAAAAAATAAAGTTAGATATTATGCGCAATTCAATGTCTAATTGAAACAAGTAATATAAAAAAAAATTTTAAGTCAACAAAATATTTTTTTATTTTAGTTAATTTTTATTAAATAGTTAAAATTAATATAAACATGTATATACATATGACAGAATCATAACATTAAGTGACAAAATAGAAAACGATTTTCCTTGCAATTTTCCATTTTCCTTTCTATATATGGTGTTGGAATTTTTTGTTTGTTTGTTACTATTTATTCATTAATTAAATTTAATTTTTCTAATAAAATATAAAAGAAAAAAATCCCATTCTCAGAAATTATGCCATCTTAGGTGGGATTCAAACCCATGACCTTTGGATTAGAAGTCTAATGCGCTATCCATTGCGCTACAGGGACGCAGCGAATGATTTTCCTTTCTATATATCCTGTTGGACTATTATTTTTCTTTGTTACCATTTGAACTTTACTTTTTTTAATGAATTAATTACTTTAATTTTACTTTAATTAATGAATTAATATTTGAAAAAAACTATTTTTCTTTTTTGTAATATTAATTGTTTAATTTTGTAATAATTTGTTTGAATTAATTTTGTATTATCAAAACAAGTGTCATCCACTACAAGTTTAAAAAAATATATATGAACTTAAATGTGCGTGGATGAACAGAAAGTATTTTATTAACGATTGAAAATTTGAACACGATATATAAATATATATAGGGAGACAGTGAACTAATAGTAGGAATTGAAAAATAAACTTCAGCCAAGTGGTCATGATCGCGAGCTGTTGGCCAGCATTATCAAGTAGTGGGTTCGATACCTAGTTCCCTGAAAACCCGCTATGTATAGGGGCTGATGCACGTTAAATTTGTCGTGGTGCAAAGTTCTCCCGTTAGCGTGGTGTGGAAGTTTGGAGAGGGAGGTACCAGCTCATGTCTCGTTCTCATCACTTGATCACAGCTCAAAATTATCTCGGTCATGATTATCAAAAACAATCACATAGAATCGAGCTATACATTCAATTGAGCTTCAAAATAGCATGGCTTTCCGTGGAATTAGGAAAAGGAGGAGGTTTGTTCTTGTCATGCTATGGATTTAACTTATTGATTATTAGCATCCCACTCAAAAGCAATATGAAAGGACAAAAAACCTCACAATAGATCTTATAATTTTGAGCCATTATCAGTTGGAATGAATGACACTTGAAATGGTACTTTAATTTCCCCACTTTTGCACCACTCCAATCAGAGGACTTTATGCCTTGACAATTTTAACGTGTATTAGCCTCTCTACACCAGAGATCTTTAATGACAACAGAGATTAAAGACAGATCTTTAATTCCTACAACTTGGGAGAAACAACACTGTGGAGGGGGGCGAATTTGTCATTATAACCAATTGGCTATATCGGCAACAGCAAAATTATGAGGAATAAGGTCAATGTAACTAATGTAGATCTGGTCTAGAATTAATTCAAATAGCTGATTTTACTGACTAATATGTTGCTGCAAAAAATAAATTAACTCTATAACACCACCATGCCAGTGTCACAACTCATGTCATCTATCGGCAATAAAAGGTTTACACTCTTCTGAGACTAGCTTGGTTTTGCCCTATCCGCACATATGTGCATTATTGCTTCGTATGTATCCGTGTAACTATATCTTTTTCATTTCCCTCCCCCATTCCATGCTTCATTTTCTTTCTTATATTAAATGTTATTTTGTTTTTTTCTAGTAGTTTTGTAAATATATTTAAAATTAAATGTGGATCTTCTTTCTTGATTAATGAGATACTGTTACAAAAAGTGTCGTTCAACTAAAAACCGAAGTCAATTCCGCGAGATTGAAAATTTATTAAACTTTGGACATGTGTGGTAGACAGCCTTCAAAGTTATGCATTTTAAACAAGTGATTGGTAGAGCTTAACCATTTGGATTTCATTTTGCGTTCTTAGCTAACTACCAAACCTCAGCTTCTAATGAATGCTTACTATTTCTAGTTTTTTGAATTTTTTTTTCTCCGAATGTTTACTTTCTCTATCCATAGAGTTTACATTCTGTTTTCCTATGAAAGTGTTAATACTTTTTGATTTCAGTGAACGCGTAGTTATATACAAAAGTAAACGCTAATCAAAAGACATTATTTCCTTTATGTCCTTATTAATAGCATAAAATTCCTTATTGAATTATTTTACTAATGCAAATACGTAAGTATAATACTTTTTCTGACTGACAAAAGTTCAATAAAAGACGAAAGCATTTTTAAATAAAAATTTTAAAACACAGTATTTGCATTTAATTTTGTATTATATGTAGTGTTTTTATATATACTTAATAATTTGCATTAAACTTTTACTTAATATTAATTGTAATATAATCTTGGTTTTGGAAATTTCATCATGAATTTGCTTTCTTTACACTAACTTAAAGGGAATATTTAAAAAATGCTTTTAATTTGTTCTGGAAAAGAAACTTCTGAAACGCTGAATTTGCAATTAATGAAACAATATAATTTTAATAGAAAAAATGGCTTAAAGTATTTGAAAATTTGAAATTTTTTGCATATTATTAACAGGTAACAAATGTTAATCGTGTAGCATAATACGTACGCCCTTTTTTAAAATTATCATTGTTTTTTAATTATGTGAATTGTTATAAACATTTGATATCAATTACTTAGTTAAATTTCATTCCGTATGAGTGTATTATTTTCTTCTCCTCCGTATTGTATTATTTCTGTAACATCGAGTAAATACAGAGTTAATTCTATTTCTCTAAAGAGTTTTTCAAAGCTCTCAAATGAAATAAGGAACAGAATCAAAGAAAAGCAGGTTGATGATGAAAACAACAGTTTGATGATGTCAGAAAACCGTTGTACTTCTCTGCAGAAAAAAGATGGGGGGGGGGGTAATCTTTCTTCCATTAAACAATGTCCACTTAAACTTTGTTTATATAGGACTATCTAGATTTAGCATATAAATAAAGCAAATGAAACCCGCAGCCAATTGAAAACATTCGTCTTCGATATTGCTTCCCTGCATTATTCTTACATAGGCTGGAAAGAACGATTTAAAGTTTTCTCGCCCAATAAACACCCAAGAATCCGGTGGAGGTTTTTAGGGACATCTGTTTTTGTTGTCAAACCTGGGGATCGAATTTATCACCAAGTTTATCTCCAAGTTTAACACCCTTACTCACTTAATATTGTTGAAGACTCACTTAATATTGTTGTTGTTCTCTTGGTCTTTTGATCAAAATTCACTTTCGGCAGAGAAGCAAACGAATTTAGAAATGTAGAAATAACAATTTTCTATATTTTTTCAAATATAAATAATTTTTATTCTCATACGTTACGTTTACGTTGCTATTGTTGGTTTCCAATTTTTAAAAATCGTTATTCATATAGTTCTTTTTTTCCCTCTCTCCCTTCATAGAACCAGTTTAAATAGATCAGGCATCATTTTTTTCCTTTGTCAGTTTTAGTTATTGGAAAACAGATTGTGTATCCTACAAATGATTTAGAATCAGATTTCCCTGATACTTTTCTTAACTTGATTCTTGAAGTTATTTTTGTTTATTTCTTAACTTCTAGACGTTTAGTTACAAAAAAATTCAATTGTCTGATCCCGAGTTTGATTTATTTTTCCAACAAAATTTTCAGAATATAAGATATTGACAAAATATTTATATTTCTGACAAATATAATTAATAAATATTTTTTTTGTTCGTTTTAACAGAGTGTTGCTCGCTATTTTGTTAAATAGTTAGTTAAACAAAACAGAACAAGTGTATTCCATTTTTAATTGACTTCATCTATTTTTTCATGAAACAAATTAGGTATTTCGAAATAGCGAATTAGCTATTGAAATTTATATTTTAATGGCAATGCATTCATGAAAAGTTAAAGCTAGCGTATATGTATAGCTCCCGGTATTATTGAAAGAAAGTATTAGTGTTATTGTATTCAAGTACTTAAACTACATATATTTCTAATAAGGTTGCCTCGAACTTCTTAAGAGCCCTTTTTAAATAATCAAAGTTAATTAAAATGAAGGTAAACGATTTAAATTCAGTACATAATTTCTCTAATCAGGAAATCTAATTTAATTATTTTTTAAAAAAATTTAAATCTTTTAAACCCAAATACTTGCTTATAGTTTGCTCTTGTTAGAACGTGAACAATATTCTCTACTTTCTAAAAAAATCATTTTCATTGCTCAAAATTACATTTACTGTTAATTATACAATGGAAGATTTTTCTGAATTTTTTAACGATATTTATGATTTTCTTTTTAAAGTTAGATGAGACAATGCTATTATTGCTAACACGTTCAGTTCAAAGTTGTGTTGTTCTTGTTGTTAAAGTAAAGTCAAAGGAACACACACACATTTATTTATTTAATTAAAGGCATTTTATTTTAAAGTAAACTAACAAGCAGAGAGTAAATTTTCTTTCAATACTCTACAAGAAAACTAACTATTTTGTCAACATCTTTCTGATATAACAAAACTTTCTTGTGTTATGTTACAACTTAAAATTGAAAATATTTTTAAATTAAGTTTTAGTTTTATAACAAGAAGTACTGTAAGATACAAGATCCTAATATCTTTTAGGTTTCCAATTAGGGAAGGTCTTTTTAACGTTGTTAGCCCTAAAACTCTCAATAAAAGTTTTTATGAGAATCTTCTTAAATTATATTTGTTGAAATTTTCTATCGTTTAATCTTCATTGTAACTATATTTTTAAGAAACGTAGCATGTCTGTGTTAATAAATGTATTTTGGAAAAACAAATGCTCCGAAGATTTAAAAAGTTAGTTTTTTTTTCCATTTGTCTACAAAAATATTTGCCATGAGGTTTTAACTTATTTCAGACAGTAATACTTTTTTAAAGTTTTCATGCATGTGATTATTGAATGATCAATCAAGTGTTGTGAATTAAAAAATATATTATGTTAGACTGATATAAAATTTTGTAAATATGCCTAATATACACCTCGATTTACCGAAGCCCTATTTAACGAATTTTTCTTCTTCGCCGATTAAAACGAAGAAGGGAAAACCCTATCTTAACGAATTGTTTCAACAATCAACTTTTTTTTGTTGGTTTGAATTAGAAAATATCGGATTTCTTTTCAAATGTCATATCCATTTTGCCCGAAACAGGATAACTATTTTTGTAAGCATTAAGTTTCGACCAGAAAGCGTACAGCTTATTATTTGACAGGAGCAGATGAGTCACAAGTGTAACCTATCACTTGTTTTGAATAGGAAATTCATTTCTTATCTCATCCCACTCCTTATAATGCATAGTATATTTAATAAGAGTTTTTACCACACTTGCTCTCTTTCTTGAGAGAAGTAAGATTTATTATGTATATGATTTCACCCAAAACATTTTGTTTTTAAAAATTTTGTGAAATATGGCAGATTGTCGGAAACGGAAATGTTTTTCTTTAAGTGAAAAGCTTAACATTTTACGGAGAATTTGATAATAACATTGGACTACAAAAGGCTTTAGCAGAACTTCTTAAAATTTCAACGTCGATATTGGTTAAAATTATAAAACAGCGAGCAGAAATTGAAAAGTCATCAGCAGAATGCAGTGAAAAATCATCTGAAGTAAGAAAGTCATTTCTCCCATTTCTGTTCTTGAATAAATGTGACTTATTGAAATAGTTCAACATCGCTGAAGAAAAAAAGCTCTTCAAAACTTGCCGTAAAACATAAGGCGAAGTACTTTTCTGCTTCCTAAAGGTTAGATCAACCTATTTAAATAAAAACACGAGGTAAAATTAGTCAAACATCTATTAGTCAGTATTTTAAAATTTCCAACTATTCGCAAATAGTAGTTTTAGCTACTGAGTGAAAAGTGTGAAATTTCTAGTTATGAATACTTTTTGTGTAGATGCTTAGTACAGATTTTCCAAAAAATAAGAGCAAAAAATCGATATTTTTTGGACCCTCGTGATATTACGAATAAACGAATAAGATGTTCAATCCCGATGAATTCGTTAAATCGGGGTCAACTGTGGGCACAAATTGCATCCATTCAAAATAGGGTTTTTAATAAAAAAAAATTATTAGTGTAAAGCCTTTTCTTAAATTTTAATTTGATTTGATTTATTCAATTTCTTCTTTTGTATGAAAAGTTAAGATAATAGAGCTCTCGTGTGGTTTTCTTTCTCTCTCTCTCTCTCTCTCTCGCGCGCGCTCTCTCCTCTCTCTATTTTTCTGTATATATGTATGCATTTGTAGCTCATCAATATCACACACAATTCGCTATTCTTCAGTGCTCAACATTTTTTCATTAATTTTAAAATGTTCGGCATGTATGAAAATAAAGAGATCTTTGTACAAAATAGATATTTGCGAGATATTGAATGTCTTTAAGATTTCAGGTCTCAATAACTTATTTCTAGTTAAAATGTAGTTTCTATGTGATTTCGTTTATTAGAATCTTTCAGTTTATCGCAAGTAGCATTTAAATTTTTGTAAAGATGACATAAGGAAAGGAAACATTCATTAAAAAGTGCACTTTTTTGCGTCTTTTATGTTATTTTTCAATACCATAATGTTTTTCTTAATATTTTGGGGGTTGAATTTAAAAAAGTTAACAAGTTTAGCTCTCTTGTCATTTCAATTTTGTTAGAATTTATCATTCAGTTTGATTTCAATCACAAGTGTTTAAAGCTATCCAAATTTCTTAGAAAGATTGAAACATATTTTAGTGCTTAGATATTAGGTTTCTTTTTTAGATAATGATATTTGCTCCTTATTTCGACTACTTCAAGGATTTCGCTAATTAAATCAACCTTCTGACATTTATCTACAATAATTTCAGGAAAATTATCATTTTCAGACATTATTAAAAGTAAATCAAGAAATCTAAAGGATGTAATTTCTTCTTGTTGTGTTCTTATTCCACTTTTCAATTCAAGAGATGGGCTTTTGCTTTAATTTCCTATAAAATCTCGCCTGAAGAAACGTGTGAGGAGGAACCTTTCTCTCCTCATCACTTCAGAAGGATCAAGATTGTTTGGGGGTGAGGGGAGGGAGGAAGTGTTGCTCCCATAAAGCAACTCCCATCGCTCATTTCTGCCGCTTCGAACGGCAGATGACGGGATCGATCGGCCGGCACCTGCAGGACTTCTCATTGGCCAGAGCCGGTGCCGCAGTAGCAGCCGGTGCGCATTCCGAGCTGTCGCCAACTTTTGGCGCGGAATCGGAATAGGGAGGGGGGACATCCACCACTCCTCTGTATCCATTGTCAATTTTTCGCACCCGAAAACCCGAGCTGGCGTAAAATCGAAACGATCGTCCAATGGGCGGGAGCGCCTGGCAGGCTTCCCCCCTTTAACTGCATAATGCATAACGCTCCCCCAAAAAGAGGGGGATAGAAGAGATATTCTTAATAATCCGTCGGAAAGAACGGGGAGGGTATGAAATCCCGTGTATAATGTCAGTAACGAAAGAAAAAGGAAGGGGGGGGGTAGTTGAGCAGATAGAAGCGGATGTTATGAAAACTGAGGGTGGATGGGGGGTACTAAAAGATTCTTCCTGAATACATGGCATGGGTAAAGGGAATGTGTTGAAGGGTGGGGTGAAGACAGAATGGCTTCTAAAGAGGAGCCTCTTCCCTGTTCCGGATTTTATCTGTTGCGTATAAAGGGCGGACGCATCGGGAGTTGATGTTCTAATTAGATCGCAGCAGAAGCTGCCGGGTCCCCGGCTGTTGTCGGCTGCATCTGGCGGCTCCACACGCCACATTGCCTAACATGTCGGGCGCACTCAACCCGTCAAACGGTGTCAATCGCTTTCACGCTACCTCGGCCACGGCGGCGGCTCCTTTTGGCACACCTGAGTGCGGTTCGGCGGCGGCTTTCCTCGAGCTCACCAACTCCGCAGCAATCGCCGCAGACTTCGCCTACGACTTTGGACTCGCCGCCGGTTTCCGGCATCATCACCAGCCACCACCCGCACATTCGACCGCTGCCGGTTTTGGTTACTTCGGCTCATCTGACGCCGCAGCGGCTGCAGCTGCAGCCGCAGAGAGTTACGCCTCGCTCGCCTGGGAAGCACAGAGCGCTGCTGCACTCGCTGCAACTTATCAAGGTCACCATCAGACGGGCTTTACATCGTGCGACTTCGGTCCATTTTCCATTTCAAACACCGGTTGTGCGGGTGGGCGAATACCTGGTATGGGGGTTCAGCGACTGGGACCACCCCCACCTAGAGCACCCTCCCACTGCAACGGTCAAACATCGACGAAGTCAAAAACCAGAAGGCGTGTAGCCACCATCGCTCAGCGTCGCGCCGCTAACATCCGCGAGCGGCGTCGGATGTTCAACCTCAACTCGGCCTTTGACAAACTCCGCAAGAAGGTTCCTACCTTTGCGTACGAGAAGCGCTTGTCACGGATCGAGACGTTGAGGCTGGCCATCATGTACATCGCTTTTATGACGGAAGTGGTTCGCGGCGGCAAAGATTCTGATGGTCATCACGGACACCATGACATTCCCTTAGTACCTCCTGGAGCTTACACCCCGGGACTGCCCGATGGACATCTCTGGACACCACCCCACGGAGCTTCAACCCTTAACGACGGGCATACCCAAAGACCTGACAGGTTATCTCATATCTGTTCTCGACAGGTATAAGTGAATTTCTCATCTCTTTAAAACTTCCTATCAAACTGGCTCTGAACTCCCTCTCAAAAAATTCTTTTCTGGATTAAATGCACTGTCACAATTGAAAGACTTTTCCTTTAAGTACACGTGATACTCTTGAATATGTCTTCCTCAACTTTTCGGGAGCTTGCAAAGAGAATGTTGATATCATTGATAGTATCCCCGCAATGATTCCTGGAATCGTTAATAATAAATTCACTACAATGTGTCACGTTTTGTTTTAAAAATATTCGACATTTTTCCTTAGCGCGAAATCTTGACAGGAATATCTATATCAACTTTTAACAAGAAAGCTCATTTTAAGCTTGCGGTACCTGATTCATTCAATCAGGTAGAGACTTTCTTTAAAATGTAGCTGTAAGTTTTGATGGTAAACTTTTATAAACATCATTTTTCAGATTATCAATACTTAGAAATCGACTCAGAAGATCGTTTGAAGTTTAATTCAGTCTGACATATATATGAACACATGAAAGTATTTGATTAATTCATGTTTGAATATTAGAAAAAAAGTGTTTGTGTCTTTCATTCAAATAAGTATCTCTGAAATGTAGATAATTATTCAATATTTAGAGACAAATGTTAAATATTGTTATGAAGTGTTTAACAGCATGAACTATTTGCTCTACGTTGTCTTGGAATATTTGTATGTAATGTGATCTTGAATATGCTTGTTTTCAATTTTAGAAATTTCTTTTAGATGTTTGCCCATTTCTAATATGTGATTTCTTGTTTCATTGTTTTACATTCAATACATCCTGTGTCCAGTTTAAAACTTGTGCAATAAAAAATATGCAAAATGGCGCAAACCTTTTGATCCTCGTGATGATTTTAATGATCATATATAAATATGGTAGATTTTTCAAATAAAGTAAAATAAATCTTTTTTTAATATAATGCATAGGTTTGCTCAATATAATACAATTATTGCTTACCTTAATGGCTAAATAGGTTTAAAATTATTTATTTGAAAATATTCCAAGTGTATTTATTAAAAAATTTCATTCAGTGTATTTAAGCTTTTTAAATTCAAATTCAGTATCTTTACTATACGAGGAGCTGCATTCCACGATTTCGAGTTAATAACCCTTTACACTCGTACTGATTTTCTTAAAATGAGGCTTGAGTTTCATACATAACTTTTTGTTCCAGTAGTTTGGGAGAACTGCTGAAATTTAGTACTTTATTCTTCTCGTACACATGCTTTATGCTGAAAATTTTATAGCTATCCTTGTTTTGATCTATGTGTTCTTTATATTTCCATTTCCAAATAAAAGTCAATGAAATTTACGGAGTTTTATTATTTTCTTAGAAAAGAAAATATAAAAAAGCCTGACTTAAGTTGCCAAATTTGGTATAGCTATTCATTCAAAGTAGCAATTAAATGCAATTTGACTAAATGAAAAATTTTAAAGAGTGCACTTACTTCTAGTTTTTAGTTTGCCTTAAATTATAAGCGCTTGCAAATGATAAATGGTACATTCAAAAAGCAATTTGAATGTAACGGAAAATAATCAAAACTTCTTCCAAAATATAATGCAGTTTCTGAAGCATATTTTCGTTTTTTTTATTTTTTATTTTCTGTACTTTCAGTTCAGTCTAACGAGACATACTCTGCAAAATTCTGTCATTTAGAATTTCTGTTATATGTATATATATATATATTCCTAATTGAAATTGTGGATAATTATTAAATATACGTGTCATAAAATAGCGATGCTTTCTCAACTTCAAAAGCTGTTATATATTTCACAATAATGGGAGAAATATTACTCCTTTCATCTTGCGTTATGTTATTTTAATGACGAAAAATAACTTATGTAAATCTGTTTTAAATAATTTTGTGCAATATAACATTTGATGCATTTTATTTGTATTATTCATTGCTCTATCATTTATTTTAATGCTCTTTCTTCAATTTGATATTAGATTTTTGGAAAAATGTAAATGTGATTATCAAAAAATAATAATAAAAATAATTAAAATGTATTTTCTATGTATGTGAATTAAAACTCTTAAATATGTATTTAAAGCAAGTTATTTAAATTTAGGAAGCCTTAAACATTTAAAAAAGATAATATACTGAAATCATACCAGTTTTGTAAGAATCTCTCATAACAATATGTATTTATAAATCGTTTTAAAATTATTCTTTTTTTCATCTCAGAATTTCTTTTAATTTGAATAAAAAAGTCCCACGGCTAGTTTATTTTATTTTAAAGTAAGGTAAATAGATGTAATATTTTGTACTAGAAAATATTTTTAATCAAAAGGCTTTTAAATCTTTGATACTGTTTATTTTAATGAATCATATTAAGAACATTACGGTGTAGTTATCTATTCCTCAACCCATGCATATTTTTTAAAAATATTATCAATGATATTTACACACAATTTATCATTTTACTAAGCTTCCTTTTCTTTTCATAAAAATAACTATTAAAATGTTCTTCAGGTCACTTCGTTTTTTTTCTTCTCTTAAACATATAATTGAAGGAATAAGATTTTTATTTATGAAAATTTTTTCACTTTTTTTTAAGAGCATAACTCAGTCCCCTCTATCAACTAGACTAATAGTATAGAAAAATCTATTTGCAGTCTAAAGTTTCAAAATTCTTAAGGAAATATGATTTCTTGTAAAATTTATACATACTAACAAATCCATTTAGCAGTATGATTTATTTGATTCCGTTAAAATCTGTTAGATTCTCGAATCATACCGATTGTTAAAGATTTACAATGAAAAATTTGAAAATCACCTGAGAGATGCTATCAGACGCTTCCACTAACCACTTTCGGGCTCTTCGGATTTAGCGTCGCAGAAAGCCAGCGCATTTGGCCGATGCGCTGGCTTTAATCGACGGCGTGCTCACAATTTGTCGAAACGCGCCCAGAATAATTTCTAATAATTAAATGTTTTAATTTAATAATGTAATTTTTAGTTTAATTGTTTTTAATATTTTTTCGACGCGTAAACAAGGGAGAGCGATTGCGCTTTTTGGCGCTTTTCGATAGTGTTTTTTCAAAATCCAAACGGTTAAGTTATGAACACACGAACGGTTAATTTTACGCTATTCCAAATATATTTAATTCATGATTTTAAAAATTATTTCTTTTACTTAATTTATTGAATTAAATCCTGTATTTTTCATTTTAATTATTTAAGGAATATTTTCGTGTGCCTAACATTCACATTTAACACTGCTTAAATAAATCCAAAGTTACATATTTGTGGCTTTTAATTGTTTCTAAAATCAATTGTATCATTTATAAGAAAATTCATTAAGTTATTATAATATACAAGTAAATTAAAAAAATCAAGGTACAAATTCAAATAATAATCATCAGATACTAATTTTCAAATTTATTCTTCATGATTACTCATTCTTGTAAATTTTGTCCCATCTTTATTTTAATCATTTCACTATTATTTTTTTTATCAAGGACGGCTTTAAATTTCCATTGCCTTTTATACTATCAATAATATTTGAGTAAATGTTAAATATATTATACCTGAAAAAGGCAAACATGTTTTTCTGTTTTTTTTTTCAAAAGTATGTGTGTATGAAGCAAGGTAAGTTTTTTTCCCCTAGAATCTATTTTATACAACGCTTTGAGATAAAAACTAAAATATATCATAAATGGAAATTTCAAAAATTCACATTTGTATTTTAAGTGTGTTTTAGTGTATTTTATTAAATTAAAATACAGTAAATATTTTCTTTCAACTAAATAAGGTCAAAGGAATGAAATGTGTTCATATAAAATGAACTTAATGTTGAAAAAAAGTTTTAAATTCCTTTTTTTTTTTACATAAAAGGTAAAATAAAAAATTATTCACAAACTCAAGAAATTTTTGTGATATTCAGTAATTGAAATTACCTGCCTCTAAAATCTACTAAAAATTAATTTGTTACAAAAAATAGTTGATGCACTTATTATAGCATATAAATCATTTAAAAAAAACATATTGTATGCATGACTTAAGAATATTCATACATAAGCCATAGAAATAAAACTATAAAAATTCATTCATTTGAAAACAATGTGATTTATTTGATTAGAAGTTCTGTTAAGATAAAGAATAAAAACAGTTGTGTTTTAACGTAATAAAATTAAAGATAAAAGACAAAACATCTATTGCAATAAACTTCACGAAAATTGTCAAGAAATTTTTTTTCAGTTATCGTACCTTATATTAGTAAAATTTTAATAAGAACCAGAATACACTCTGGTAAGTCTCATAAGAGTAGTTAAAATATACCGTTTCTGGAACAGAGGCTGGAGGAGGTTGAGGCTGCGGCCAAGAAAAGGGGGTGGAAATCCCCCCCCTGGACCGGGGGATGATATCGCCCTTCTGACTGATAAGGGTTATGGAACAGAGGCTGGAGGAGGTTGAAACTGCGGCCAAGAAAAGGGGGTGGAAATCCCCCCCCTGGACCGGGGGGATGATATCGCCCTTCTGACTGATAAGGGTTCTGGAACAGAGGCTGGAGGAGGTTGAGGCTGCGGCCAAGAAAAGGGGGTGGAAATCCCCCCCTGGACCGGGGGGGATGGTATCGCCCTTCTGGCTGATAAGGGTTTCGGGGCTTGATAAGAAATGCACGCTTTTAGCGATAACGAGTTATATTCTGATATAGTTTTAATTAAATGGGTAGAATTATGATTTTTTTAATTACGAGCAAATTTTAATTGGGATGAATGAATCAAACTTTTTGGAGGGGGCATAATTTATTACTTAATGCTAATGAATATACTTTATATTAAAATCTTTTATTTTTTTTCATTTTTATAAAACTATAGTTTTATTCACCTGTGGCGCCATCTATGAACGATTTGAATTAATAAGCGCAGAATTATACTTATTCTGAAGTTTAGTTTCGAACCCCAAAAGTCTTCATGCTTGAATGTTAGAGGATTGGACCCTTAACCATTCAACCATGAAAACCTATCACTTCATATTTATTTTATGTTCATAATATCTAAGGTCAAGTAGAAATATTCAGTATCAAGTTGAGTCGTAAGACTCCTGTTGCTGAAAAGTTAATATAATTTTCTGTTTGTAAAATTCGATGATATATTATTATAATCTAAGAATTTCTCATTTTCCATACCAGTAGACAAATATCGAAATTGCATATAGAATACGTGTTTGGACCTGACAAAATCACACCAGAATTATTCAGAATTGATAAGGGAAAGGAATGCGTAAACATGCTATGAACATGTTGTTACATGAATATTGAAAACAAGACCAAATTACACCCAATGTAACATTCCGCGGTGTAAGAATACATTATTCTGTTTCACCAATCAGCTTATTTAAGTTTTGTGATAACACCCAGACAAACCAATCACAGTTCAGTATTGGTGTAAAGTTCTAATCATAGACGTGGGTTATATTTAGTTCAAAGTCATTTCTAGCCCTTTCTCTGTCATAGACTGTAGTTTTTAAATGTTGTGCTATTTTAAACGGACTCGTACAGAATTGGGAAAATGAAACGAATGGCTAATCCCTCAAATATGTCAGCTAAGCGTGTGTGCTTCAATAACGATGCCAAACTAGATTCCTCCTTCTCGGACAATGCTGTACCACCACATCATTTCCATTTGGGTCAAGACATCTATGCTGCGGTGACATATTTTGCTACCTCCGTGCAAGTTCATCTACGACAATATGGAAGAGATGAAAACAATCGGCTTTACCCAACTAAAAAAGGTGTCTGTATGTCGCCTGTGCTCTGGCAATCCCTTGCAAATCGAATCGAGCTAATCAACGTGCCCTCCTCTTCAACCGAAGAGACTTATGTTCTGAAAGACGCTTTGATGATTTCGACTGTGTTCATCGAGGACGTTTCACATATTACCTGCCAGCGATACTTCAAACAGAAGGACTTTTCTAGAAAATTTATCCCAGGAACTTGTGTTATGAATAAAAACTGTTGGTTAGAATTAGCACAAATTCGCAAAAGAATTACGGAAAGTACCATGTCCATGGTCTTTGATTGTATTTTTCGAAAATTGCTGTTAAATGAAGTTTCGAAAATCACTCCAAATGTTGTTGTGAATACAGACATTTCGGAAGTAGAATCAGTACTAACTACTTCATTAATAGAACTTTTTTGTGAATACTTAGGGAGTTCGATTACCGACGTGTTTGAATGTTTTGGATGTACTCAGGAATATGCAAATCAACTCGGACATGAATGCGTTACAATGGACCGTGAATCTCGTTTGCAACTCTATGGTGATCTAGCCTTCTTTACAATGAACTTTGAGCAACTAATTCAAGACTTTATTCAACGAAATATCCAAATGTTAAATTATTTAAATCCAATGTTTGTAAATAAGTGGGATATGCTTTATATTTTTGATAGTGCCAAAAGTATGTACATTGCCTCTGATCCTAATCGTTTGTATTAAATAAAAAAATATTTATTTGTATATGTGTCTGTGTTATTATTTACTATTTACTTTGCATTTGTATGTGTGTGTGTTTCCTCTTTATTATACTCTATTTAAATTCTTTTTGAAGTGTTGCTATTTTTATAAATTTAATGGTATAAATACTTTGTTTAGTCTGCTTTTAACGTTATTCATGCATGTGATATTATTCAATACACACGTCATTCCTTAGTTATGAATGGATCTTGAAAGGGCTTATCGAGAACCCGAACAGCCGGGTAGTTTTGGTGGTGTTGAGACTTTATTTAGAGCAACAAACGGAAAATTTCCTAGGAAAGATATTAAAAAGTGGTTGAGTGGGAAAGATTCATATACTTTACATAAACCTATCAGAAAGAAATTTAGGAAAAATAGAGTATTTGTAAATAGAATGAATCAGCAATTTCAGGCTGATTTAGTAGATATGCAGTCTCTTACTAAGTTTAATGATGGGTATAGATTTTTACTTACTTGCATCTGTGTTTTATCTAAATATGCTTGGGCTATTCCATTACAAGATAAGAATGCGAAAACAATAGTATCGGCCTTTGAACGAATCTTTTCCGAACGTATTCCTCTTAAACTTCAAACTGATGCTGGTACAGAATTTACAAATAAATTTTTTCAAAATTATCTCAAAAAGAAGAAAATAGTATTTTTTATGACGAATAATAATACGAAGGCCTCTGTTGTAGAACGATTTAACAGAACGTTAAAGACAAAAATGTGGAAGTATTTTACGGAAATGAATACAAAGCGTTATATCGATGTTATTGATAAATTAGTCCTTAGTTATAATAATACTTGGCACAGAAGTATTCAGATGGCACCCGCTTCTGTAACTGATGAAAATGAAAAGGAGGCATGGAAAAATTTATATGGAAATCAAAATAAAACATTATCGAAACCTAGATTTCAAATAGGGGATACAGTTCGAATTAGCAGAGAGAAATTAATATTCGAAAAAGGATATGAACAAAATTGGACGCGAGAGATTTTTACCATTTATCACATTCTTCGTAGGGATCCCACTGTATATAGAGTAAAAGACTTAAGAGGAGAAGTAATTCGGGGTACATTTTATGAAGAAGAACTTCAAAAAGTAACGGATTCAGGCTATTATCCTATCGAAAAAATTTTGAAAACACGAAAAAAGAATGGCAGGATTGAATATTTTGTACAATTTTTAGGGTATCCAGAAAAATTTAACATGTGGGTACATGACGTGAAACATCTATAAAGTACGATCTATACCTACTTAATCATCAGTCGTAATAATGTCTTTCTACGTAACACTTGTGAGTGATAGCTCCAAGGATTTTTTTCCAGAAAATAAAATTTCACGTTTTATTACACAACTTCCGACTCCTATTACTCTAAAGGGAGAATGGGAAATGGGATTAGTTGACTTTATTTATCCTCATACATGGTACAATATAAGAGAGGGTAATAATTTATTCGGTTTTGATCTGGGCGATGGGAAGTTGATAGCTAGAAAAATTCCTCAAGGATGTTACGAGTCCATACCTGACATTTTAGAGGGGATGTACCTAGAAGATTTTAAGAACAAAATAGAATTTCATTATCATCCTGTTGTCAAAAGAGTGAAAATCAAGACAAAGGGACACGCTAAAATTTTTTTAAATGAAGGTATTTCTGAACTCCTTGGATTCGAACCAGGTGAAATTAAAGGGAAAGTAGAAAGTCCTTATATCGCTGATCCTAATGCTTCGTTTCCCCTTATATATGCTTATTGTGATTTGGTAGAACCTCAAATTGTAGGTGATATTCAAGCTCCCCTTTTGAAAATTGTAAAAGTTGAAGGAAAAGATGGAGAAGTGGTGAATTCACACTATACAAGACCTCATTATGTTCCCGTCATACGCCAGCAGTTTCAAACAATTGAATTGGTTCTTAGATTGCATTCAGGTGATTTAGTACCCTTTGAAAGGGGAAGAGTTATAGCGGTGGTCCATTTTCGCATGAGACAAATAGTATAAATTAAAAATAATGGAGGTATAAAGCTCATTCGGGATCAAACTTGATGGTATAAAGATGCTAATTCCGTATACTTGTTGTTTAAAACAATATGAAGACTATTTCATCGACCAAGCTGGTAATGGACTTTCTTATTATCAAGGTCAATCATTTCAAAAGGGATATGGCATCGGAGGATGGTTTAAAAGACTATTCCGTTCTGCTTTACCCTTTTTATCCCGAGGAGCCAAATCTGTTGGAAAAGAAGTTTTAAGAACAGGCACTCAAATAGCGAATGATTTATTAGAAGGACGAAATCTGCAAGAATCAGCTGAAGAGAGGGCAAAGGAAGCAGGAAGAACATTAGCAAAGAAGGCAATTAAAAAAGCAGATGATATGCTCGGTAAAGGGAAAGCCTATAAAAGAAAGAAAAAACTTCCAAAATCTCTCATTCAATTGAAAGTAAGGAAGAAGAAAAGACGTGATATTTTTGATACGCTGTAAAAATGGCATTTCTTTTGAAGGATTCTCCAGAATGTGCAAAATCCGAACTTAATTTGTTTGCCCTTCCACCTACCCAAACGGTAATTGAAAGAGGTCATTGGGTTCAGTTTCATCCAATAGCAAACGTATCTGACGGAGGACCTATTGAATTCATCATTTCGGGAAGCGGGGAAGAGTACCTTGATTTATCTCAAACTCAACTTTACATTAGAGCAAAAATTTTAAAAAGTGATGGAAAACTAATTACAAAAGAAAATAAAGTCGGCCCCGTTAATCTTTTCCTTCACTCCTTATTTTCTCA
Source organism: Trichonephila clavata (assembly GCA_019973975.1). Classification (NCBI taxonomy): domain Eukaryota; kingdom Metazoa; phylum Arthropoda; class Arachnida; order Araneae; family Nephilidae; genus Trichonephila; species Trichonephila clavata. Next base: position 1,645 of record BMAO01015219.1, on the reverse strand, counting down.
AGTGGATATTAGTTTAAACGAAAGAATCATTTCATCTAGTAGTAATACTTACGCTTATAGAGCTATCATAGAAACTCTTTTAAACCATGGGTATGACAGCAAGATTTCACAGCTTACATCTGAAGTTTATTATAAGGATACAGCGGGTCGAATGAGTATATATGATGAAGATGATAAGGACCCAAATGAAGGATTCAACAAACGAGCTTCATTATTCAAAAACAGCGCAACTGTTGATATGATGGGGCGACTTCATGTTGATTTATTTAATCAAGATAGACTTTTACTTAACCTAGTGGATTTAAAGATTAAACTCATTAGAAGTAAAACAGAATTTTGCTTAATGGGAAATGGGGATTATAAAGTTGTTTTTGATCACATCTCTCTCTTTGTAAGAAAAGTACGTGTAAATCCAGGAGTTCTCATAGGACATGCAAAAGCTTTAGAGAAAGCAACAGCTAAATACCCATTGACAGAGTTGTATGTAAAGTATTTTCTATACCTCAGTCCAGCTATTCATTCATTCAGGATAACGTTTTTTCGGGGCAGATGCCTAAACGATTGGTATTGGCTTGCGTGGATAATGATGCATTTAACGGAAACTATAAGAAGACTCCCTTCGAATTCAAACATTATTATATGAACTTTGTAGGGGTTTATGTAGGTGGTCAACCTATGCCTCATCAACCATTAGAACTAGATTTTGAAAAGATAACTACATTAGAGCATACCAGAATCTATTCTTACAGTCTGAAGGCCTTTATTTGTCGAGAACTGAATTTCCTAAAGGATATACATTATATCTGTTTGATTTATCACCTGATTTATGTGATGGGGAACATTTCAATTTGATCAAGCACAGTAACTTAAGAATAGAATTAAAATTTGATAAAGCATTGGAGCAAACAGTGTCTCTGATCGTTTTTGCTGAATTTGAATCTCTGATTGAAATTAACAAAACAAGAAACGTACTCTTCGATTTTGGAAGCTAATGTATGCATCACAGATTCATCGAATTTTATCTAGAGATAGAGATGCATCAAGATATTTCATTGGAGTTTTCCCATCAGACGAAATACCTCCCCAAAGGAATGTACTACTCTAGTTATAAATACGGATACACGTGACGAAAAGGATCCCACTGGTTGGCGATGTATATTAAAGACAAGAACACTTTAGAATTTTTGATTCTTATGGATTCCCACCAGAAATGTACGGGGATCATATTTCCAAGTATGCTGAACAATTTACGAATGTGAAATGGAATAAGAAATCCATTCAAAGTCTCACATCAAATGTTTGTGGACTTTATTGCGTGTATTTTCTTTTAAAAATAAGCCGAGGTTATTCTATGGATTATGTGTTATATGAATTCTCTCATAGTAAAACTCAATGATTTTCGATTGTATCAATATTTTAAAAAAGATATAATGTAACATTAAATTTTAGATGGTGAATAAAAAAATATTTCTTATATTTGTGTTTGTGTTATTATTTTTTTTATGATAAGATGAATATAATTTTGCTTTGAATTTATAAGTTTTCCATATATTTAAATTTATAAAAAGTTTTTATTATTTTAAGACTAATATGAAAAAGAAATTTCATCAGTAATGCTCTTAACCTTAGTACTTTGCCTTCAAAC
>BMAO01015218.1:0-19733 GCA_019973975.1 Trichonephila clavata | reverse complement strand
AATTTTGTAAAGCTTTCAAGCTAAGACGTCTCATTTCAAATAATATAATATTTCTCTCAATTTTAAAAAATTATCAACTATGACAAATTTATAGATTTGAAACAGTAAATACATTCAGTAATCTTAAAGGATAAAAATAAAAAAGATTTTAAAAAGATATCACATACAGAAAAATAAAGCTTTAGAATATATTTTAATTAAAAAAGTTTCCTAATAATTGCATTAAAAGTACATTAATTAAAAGCACACATAAACATATTATCTAGATTTATGTTTTGCTCAATAGATTTCAAGCCAATATTTAAAAAAAAAATTGGCAGTTATAGAGACTGCCGATAGAAGTGAAAAATTAAGAGCTTTTAGTATTAAAATTTGAAATTTCATAATGTTTGAATTAAAATTATCAACATCAATCTGGTTTTCATCTATTGACACTCCATCAACAACTAAATGCATGTTTATATGGTTTTTATTATTAAAATATATTATGGCTGTACAAGATCATGACAAAATATAAATATAATTCAATTGAAATAACAATTAATATACAATCATATTATTTATGGATAGTATTTGTATTTACTTAAATTTCGATGTACTTGATTTTTAACATTATTTAATTGTTTGCATCATTGTCATCATTAATTTCAACAATACTTAGACTTTTTGTACTTTCAATTAGTTCATTTGTTTTAAAAAAAGATACAATAGGCTTATGGTAACTAAAGTAAGAAAGGAAAATGTTTGATTCAAATTTATCTAAGTATGCGTAAAAACCGCATTGATTGTCCTTTTATTAATTGTAGTACTGAGTTTTCGATCATTGGACAATTTAAATTAAGTGTTTCATTTAGAAATCAATTAGTGGTAGATTTTTATCATCTGCAAAGTTAATATTGAAGTCTCCACTTAAAATCATCGGTACATTATCATATTTTTTGCCAAATCTTTTTTCGAGTATTTCAGAACCTTCTTTTGTATAAATCATCAAATTTTCGAATAAAAATTGTTGTATCTGTATCATAGATTTTCCAGGCGAATATAAACGGCAACCATTAATATGTATTGCCCATTCTCGGAATCGCAACAAGCAATGCACAGTATATACACATTGAGATTTTCACTAAATACATTCAATTTCACTTATAAGATATACACAGCATTATACGTCAGCTGTATAGCTACAGATATACTGCTTTAATCATGTCGATGACACGAACACATGAGATTTCACCCATTCCAAAAGTATCTAAGGTGAACAGCACACTGCGCGTGCGCCAGTCAGAGCATGTCGGTGAACATTTTCCCCTACCAAAAAGTGCCCAATGCCGCTAAAGAAGTTTTCACTTCAAAAACCAGAAAAATCAGTTTAAAGTTTTTAAATAGAACATACTACTAAAAATTACTAATTTTTTTTTGGTCATATGTATACATTATTGAATATTAACACTTACATGTACAATAACCTATTTTTAAAGGGCTACTTTTCCTGGCTTTTTGCCATTTTTAATATATTTAAAGTTTAGTTCCAGAAATTTAGATGCTTCATATTTCTTTTAAGACACACAAGCATTCTCCAAAACCTTTTGATTTTTTTTTTTGATGCATTAGATTTTAAACAGACACAAATAGTTTCTTAAGTGTTTCATGGACTGCAAATACCCTGATATTATACTCACAAACTATTTCAGACACAGGTATTTTGATATTTTTTACATACAAAGTTTATCTTTCAACACTTTACCAAATAATGTTATGCAGGTTTTCTTTTGAATTTTGTGTTAGATACCTAAAAGTTTAGCTTACAGGTTTATTAAAGTTCATCGAAAACCAGATGTTGACAGGTAGGCAAGATCTTTGAAAAGAGTTCCATCCTAATCAGCATTACAATTTTTAACTTCAAAGAACTCAGAAAATAAAATGTTTAACCTTTGAAGAATTGGGTTCCTTGCAGCAGCATTCAGTAATATTATGACTCTGAAATGCTGAGAAAAACTTAACAGAAATGACACTGTTATTTCATTTGTCCATACAGATTATGCTAATAACAAGTTGACCCCCCCCCCTTTTTGCTGAACTATGATGCTATTACCCTGTTAAAGTTACTGCACTCTCAATGTTGCATTCTGGACATAGAATATTAATTTAGGATGTCAATAATTCAGCCAATATTAATGAGAGAAGAAAAGTCAAGAGATTTCAAGGACATCGACCTTTGCAAAAATTTTAATAGGACTGTCTTAACAAAAAAATATGTATAACCTAACTTAACCTAACTCAGTGGTGCAACAGCCCATGGGGCCAAGGCCCACTGTGTCAACATCAGTATACACGACCTTGGGCCTGAGGTGCATGAGCAGATGTTCCAGTTAGGTGGCCAGTCTGACGCAAAACCCCCAGTGTTAAGTTCCCAAGCAAGCTTGGTGCTCATTTTATCAACCCACTGAAGGGATAAAAGGCTGAGTCAATCTTGCCTAGCCCGGGATTTGAACCTCAGACCTGTGATGTGGAAGCACGATGCCACTCAGCCACTGGGCTTCATATAACCTAACAAATAAATTAAAAATTTTTCGGCTTTTCTTTGGAAATGTTTTTAATAATAAAATGCATCATTTTAAGCAATAACTTGTCTAATATTTTTTTAGATATGTTTGGTCCTGTTGATAATTTCTAAACTTCTCTTAAAACATAATACATTCAACTATATTATATTCAAGAGTCGAATGCAATTTTATCTAATAAAACTTCTAATATTTCATAAGCTTCTCAAATAATTACATTACTTAATGCAGTCAAAAAATAGATATTTAATAAGTAAAAATTAAAAAATTTTGTCTGTAAGAGCTATATTTATTTTATTTTTAATCATGAAAGAAAAACTATAATTCTGACTAAAAAATTCACAAGACAAAGCTAAAACTTAAACAAACTAGCTTGAAAAATCAAACACAGAATTTTAAATAATATAGAAATTAAAAATAACCAAATATTATTACCAATGATGATTTAAAACCTGCAATCCTTTCTTCTGCTTCTTCCAACTGATTCTCTAAAGATTTAACTGTTTCTTGATTTAGGGACAGTTGCTATAAAAATAAAAGAAATAATACAAATATTTATTTTAATTTTTACATTATATGTAAATTATCTACAGCTTCATCATTATCAATAATAATAATAATTAACCCTGATTAAAATAAAAAATACAACTGAAAAATCAGCAGCAACATGCATTAAAAATAACTGTTAGATTAAACAAAACAATTGCAACAAAAAAAGTAGAAAATGAACTTTAAAAATAGAACATTTATTATTTAGCTGATTTGATTTTTTATTAATGCTGCACTTTGAAGCAACACTAGGGGTACTTGTGATGGACCTTAAAATATTAAACATTGGTCAAATGACAAGGACAACACTTGAGGCTGCACCTCACTCCCCAAGCTTCCACACTACGCCAATATGTGGATTTTGACTCTTGACAGATTCAGCATGCATCAACCCCTCTACACAATGTATCTTTAGTGGCACCAGAAGTTGAACCCATGGCCCAACAATGCCAGCCATAAATTGGTGACCATGACCACTTGGTTATTGCAGCCACTTTTATTATATAGTGATATATTTCAAATATGATGGTTTAAACTAAATCTAACACATTTGATGTTAAATTATTCTGTATTTTCTTAATAAAGGAAACAATGGTTTAAATCATAGGTTCCCAAACTTTTTAATCTCATAGACCCCTTGCCATGTTTTTCGGTTTGGGGTAGACCCCTACTGACCTAACAATGCATTTTTACAAATTTATCAACTTAAATGTCTTTTGGATAGCTGTTATGGAAATATACTTTAAAATATTTAAATTTCTAATTTTAGTGAAGTATAAAGTTTAAAACCTAAGACACACAAGTTAGATCATTAAATTAAAGTTTAATTACTACTTAAAATAATTGTTACACAAAGTAACTGAGCAACAAATAAATGTGCTTTTAATGGGAGAAATGAATCTGGTGCTTTATCCATTCTGGTGCTTCTAAAATTGCTGATATCCATTTCTAAATTTTACTTTAAGATCTCCTTAGTGCCTATTCTGATCAGTTCCTCTTGTAATATGATGTTTGTTTTTCCTTTCAATGTGACTATATTAATTAATTACCTACTCTGGTATTACCATTATATATATATATATATAGTCAAAGCATTCTCAAACCTAGTTTCAAAATCTGAATAAAGGGCATTTAAATGTTAAATATAGGCTAAAACATCTTTTTCCTGTGTGACAAATCGAGAAACTAAGAAAATTTGGGACATCCAATATTATACACCTTAGCTTAATTATGACAAGAAACGCCGAAAAAAAAAATGATGGTCTATGTAACTGCAAATTAACTTCATTAAATTTAGTAAATAAATCTGTTAAACAGGCAATTCTGGTTTCCACTTGATTAAATTTTCTTTCAAAATTAAAATCATGATCTGGTATAGTGAGAGTCACTATCGTAGAACCCCATTTACGTCTCATGGACCCCCAAGTTATTTTTCATTGACATGGACCCCCTTGCATGTTGCCATAGACCACTTTGGGAATCCCTAGTTTAAATTAAGAATAATTTAGAATGAATTATGTAAAAGTTCTATACAAATTAAAATTTCAAACAATGCTAAATGGAATATAAATTGGCATACATTATTACATAAATACCATAAAATAATATTTTCATTGGGATTCCCAAAATTTAATTTAAGTTTCCTACTTCAATTTACTACATCAATTAAAAAAAAATCAAATATAAATAGCTTCAAATAATATGCATCCTAAAATGTTTGTATACTCAGTTTAGGTAATTTATTTTAAAAAATTGCTTGTTTTATTTATGTTAAATAATTTAGAGGGAAAAAAAATTACTAAAAAAACAAAATAAATAAATACGCCTTTTATGTTACATTCTACGTGAGAATTATACAGCAACAAGTTATGTGAAAAATAATAAATATCTTATTATTTTACTTTCGAGTTAAATGAATTAACTATAATTCTATTATTTCTTTTGATCAAAAGAGCACTTTAATTAAAACAACTGACATAAATTTTTTTTATAATATTCACATCTTAATAAGATTTGATATGAAATATTGGGAATTCATATAATTTTGTAAATGACAATTTCTCAACATTGTATAGTTTCATGTTTGAAAATCTGAATTAATTTTTTGAGCTAGCTGTAATGTTACAAAAAAAAAAGTTACTTTGGTTTTTAATCCTTACCAGTACAGCCTCACCTTAGCACAATCATTTTCCAAGTTTTCTAACTGCTTTTGAAGTTTCACTTTATCCTTCAAATATATTTCTTTTTCTAAATTGGAATCTTTTAAAATCTATAGGAATAATAATTAAAAAAAATTACTTAAATATATCAGGAAAACAATATGGATTCAATACAGAGAGGTATCTTACATTTCAATTTTATTAAACAAAAAGGTATTATGCATAATGATGAAAATTTAATAGATGTTTGAAAAAGATTTGGTACTTATGTATCAGCCTGCTGACCATTTTCATCAAATTAAAAATTGTCATCAAATGCTGTAATATTCATTAGCCAACAATGATAAAACTAGCTCACATATGCTCATATTAAGCAAAATCTTAGAGCATGTTATTCGAAATTTTTGCCAATTTACAGGTTAAAGGGCTAATACCTAAGTTAAACACATAATAAATGAGCTTATTATAAAGATCAAAAAATTTTAATACATTAGTTTTAATTGTTGTCTTCCTGTTTTATGTTATAAAGTACACTGCTCAAAATGTTAAAGGGAGTAAGCAAAGGAATGAGAAAAACCCCACTAGTCAGACACCCATATGCATAAAATGGAAAGTATACAGGTATTAAAAGAAAGAGAAGAAAATGTAAGAAAAAAATTGTATAGGAGTTATAATTTTTTGAAGTGATGAAAAGATGTTTAAAAAATGCTTCAGGACAACAATTTGGTTACAAGCAAATCCCAAAAAAAGTAGAAATTTTTTTTGAAAAGGATGCTGGATGTTTAATACGGTGTGTTGTTCCTTGAACAGCTGACAACTGCACACCTGTTTTTCATGGATGTGATGATTTCATTGATAAGACTTTGGAGGATACTATTCTACTTTCCAAGAGGCAGAAGTTTAAGTCCTGGACAATAAACAGAGGTCTTGCTGCAATACATAACCTGAGTATGTCCTAAATATTCTCAATACGATTTAGGATCAAGAGAGCATGATGGCCATACCACAAGCTGTATTATGCCAGTTTGAAGCTGTATTGCTTCATCTGACTCATTTTTTTTTTGCTCAACTGAAAAGTTTGCTGTTATGATCTGCCGTGTGCTTCTTATTTATAATATATTTAATAATATTTATGCCAGTGCTTGTAAATAAACTGTAATGCTAAATATCCATGGTAAAGAATTCATTCCAAATGTAACAAAAGAATCTCAATTTAAATATTTTAAAATAAATAACTGCTTTATCTAAGTAAGTTAATTGATGCATATATCTCAGGTTTCCTTAAAAATATTCTTTTCAAATTTCTTTTTCTCCAGAATATACATGTACAGTTGTTAAAAAAAAATCCCAACAACTTTTGCAATTTTTCTTTACACCTGGACAAAATTGGTATTACTATTAATTAATACAGAGAGGGGAAAAGTGACTCACTCCCTTATGAGATTTCGGGAACTATTAGACCTATAAACTTGAAATTTTGCAACCATGTTTCTTAATATCAACTAAGAATAGTTCTGCAGAAATTTATTTCCAAGGAGGAAAGGGGATTGCAGAGGCACAAAAAATAAATTGCTTCCATTTTGGAAATTCAAGTCTTGTCCTTTTAAAATCAAAAGACAAGGGCTATAAAAAAGCTTTTAAACACAATCCAAAGCTTAATGCTAGAAAAACAATATTATAGTCATACATCATGAAGTACCCAATGAAGCAGTGAGTAGTAGCTTAAAAAGACCAATTACATTAAATTAATTTTAATACAGTCAATTAAAATATTTTTGCATTGCAAATACTATTAATTTCATGAAATTGCTTTTTCATAATAAAATTAGCCTACATATCAAATTTCATAAAATTCAGTAAAAAAAAAAGGGGGGGGGATTTGAGTAATGGGATTTGATATTAAATGAGTGTGTCTAAAACATACTTTAATCACAAAAAAATTATACTCATAAGTTTTTAGGATGGTTAAGCAAATCCATGCATACCTATTTTCCAATTGTAAAAATTATATTATAAAATAAATATGAGTTATTAAACACAGTTATGAAAAAATTAAATTATAATGCAGCAAAATTTTTAGATCTTTCATATTATACATTCCTGTATTCTAACTAAAAGGTTACAAAATATTTAAATCCACCAATGTGATCTGTAATAGGGAAGCATAAAGAGTCCTTCTTCCAGTTTACAAATCTTAATTTATTAAAACGCTCTGCATATAAGAATGAAATGGAAAAAAATATGAGTAGTTTGTTTAATATTTCTAGTAAGAGTATAAGATACTTCCTACTCCAATAAAATAAAAAATAACAAAAATGTTAAATTAAAAATTAATCATATAAAACCTCATTAAAATATACCTAAATATAAAAAATATTAAATGTTTTTTTTTATTAATCATTAGCTCAAAATAATACAGAATTCTTTGCAGTTTTCCCCAATTAAGTCTAGAAACACACAATTGGATTAGAATTTTTGAATACTGGTTTCCCCAGCAGCTCAATTAAACTATAGTCCGCAGACCCCCAGAGGGTCCCAAAGGTCTCTCCCTTAATGATAAGATTTCTTTCTTTTTCATACTCTGAAAAGTATTATGGAAGAAATAGAAACATGTGCCAACCTAGTCTAGATTACTATAGACCAGATCAATAATTAATAGTTAAAAACTTAATTTATTTGAAATTAGTATTTAGTAATGATTTTAATTAGATGTTAACTATTTTCTTAAAGGGGAGGGGGAAGAGTTAAAAAACTGGTATACGTAGCAGAGGCAATTTTAGTATTCAGGAATCTTTAAATCACTCAGCTATGTGTTGGTAGTCAGTCAAAATATTGGAGGTCCTCGATATCAGGCTGATACATAAGGGGGGGGGGCAGCTAAAGAAAATTTAAGAACTGCTGGGTTAGACTTCTCTGTACTTAATTCTGAAGGTGGAAAGGGAAATTTAATTTTATAATAAGAAAATTATCTTTTTGATATCAACTACATTAATTAACCATTTAACATAATTAAGTTCTCTTTGAGTCATTAATAGTGACATTTTTATCCAAGTGTAATTAAAATTATAGAGGGCACTCTCCCCTTTTTTTAAAGATATGCAACACAATTCATTATTCTAGATGTTAAAGTAAATATAATTTTATATCATATCAGTCTCAATTTCTGTTAATACTTGTGCTCCATTTACTTATTTTATTTCATTAATGATCAAGTTTTAAAATTGCTTCAAATTTGCAACACATGAGTTCAATCAAAATGTACAGCTGAATTTACATATTATTGGTAATTCTCACAATTTTGTGCCAAAATTAGGATGACGAAAAAAACACTTTTGCAGAATACCACCATTATTAAGTTATTCACGATAAATAAAAAAATATCTTAAGGCTATTTTATCCACATATACAACAGCGTGAACTTAAAGTGGAGCACATTTTCGGACAAAAAAGATGCCTCAATTTTTATAAAAATTTGTGGCATTGTAACTCATGCATTTGTTTATAATATAGTGTTTTTAAAATTTCAAAGTATTTCATAAATAATTAGTTTTTCCTTTTAATATGTAAAGGGATAGCTCATTTAGCATTATTGTATAGGAGAAAAAATGTGAAACACATTTTATAAAAGAAAAAAATGTATCAACTCGGTTAAAAATTGGTAGTACGATAAAATAAGTGATTCTCTACAGGATAGTGAAGCAAGAATATAATATAAATGTTTGATTACTTTTTTATCTGAAAAAAAAATATTCCGAATTTGGGTCCTATTCTTTAACATTAGCCGAAAACAGCCTTAAAATAAACAAAAATTAAATTCTTACTTTATCAGCATTTGCTTTTGCTTTCTGACATGATTCTGTAAGATCTACAATTTTTCTGTCATTAGCAGCACATATTTCATTCAACTCCATTACTGTATTTTTGTATTTCTCTAATTCACTCAACAAACAATTCTGTATAGTAAAAAGAAATAGATGAAACATCAATACATTGTAAGAATTTTCGTTTTGAAAATACATAAGTAAGATAACGAAGATTAAGATACCTTTTCATTTTGTAAAGTAGTGATAGAGGTCCGTAAATTTTTGTTTTCTTCTTCCAATACTGAAGATTTTTCAATTAATTGAGACTGTTCCTATGTATAAATAGTATGAATAAGATAAAATTTACTAATGTAAATCAAATTATTTTCAAAACTTTACTGCTTTTTTTAATTGCAAATATACAAAATTACCACATGTTAACCATAGAAAATTCTTAAATTACTGTAATGAACTTCTGGAACTCTTTCTTAAAACAGTTTTAATATATCATTTCATGAATGAAAGATAAAGTAATCAGAAAAAAATGATTAATTATTAATCCTACAAGAAAAAAACTCAAATCTCAAAGTAATAAAAATTCTGATAAATCTACAATTACTTTTGGTAATAAAATAGTTTTAATAGTGGAATATTATAAGAATATTTTTAGTATGTAATATAAATTAAATATTGAGGGGAAAAGAATGTACTCTTTTCCATAAACACCACAATATCAGTTATATCAGATATGTTTACACAACCCATATTTTTGGTGGATTATGAATAAAGTAATTTTTATAAGTAATCACAATTTTCTAAGACAATAAATAAATAAATAAAATAAAATCCCCTTGAGACAAGATGACGCATTTCTTTTCCCAGTTTAATAACTGAGACTATCCTAATCTCTATCCTTTCTTACACTTGTAGTGGTATAATCTAAATAAGCCAGTAACAACCTCCGCACCATGGTGATCATTTTGGTGTAGTGGTTAGGTTACTTGGCTTCGGACCCAAAGGTCCCGGGTTCTGTCCTTAGGATAAAAACGCACCACTTCATTTGGTGACCCTAGCTTAACAAAGAAAAGCGAAACCTATACTGTTCTGTCGTGGCGCCATCTACCCACAAAAAAAAAAATTCGTCAGATAAATATGACGCAAGAGAGAAACCAAGGAAAAAAATTCGTCTGATAAACATGACACAAGAGAGCAACCAAAAAAAAATTCGTCAGGTAAAACATGACGCAAGAGAGCAGAAAAAAAAAATAATAATCATCAGATAAACATGACGAAACTCATCTAACACACAAGAAACTGACCGCTCCTATAAACAACTATATCGTTCGTTCGCCTAACCAACTCTCTGGTAGGGGAGTGTGTAGTGGTATAATCTAAATAATCCAGTAACAACCTCCACACCATGGTGATCATTTTGGTTACTCGGCTTCGTACCTAAAGGTCCCAGGTTCTGTCCTTAGGATAAATGCGCCACTTCACACTATTTTTCCATTCACTGGAGAAGATTATCTTATTAAAAGAAGAGCTAGAGATGTATGTATTGTCTACCTTGGAAATTTAGGATAATTATTTAGACTTTGAAACAGTCAATGCCATCTAGAGGGGTAGTGTACAGTTTTAAAAACTACAAGATTACTTCTTAAGAAATGTTTCTATTTAAAATTTTAAAATCGAGCAGTTTAATATATATGTGAAGGGGGCGCTACTGAATGACCTTTGATGTAACCCCGCTGGCTTCGGAGGGAGGCGAGCGGCAATCAGACAGACAGGGAAAAAGACTGAGACCGGACGGAGACGTGAGAGAAGCAGGAGACAGAGCAAGATAGACCCACGACAAAAGAGGAATAATCCCTCTTCAGAATAATGAAAGCCATTTAGGCAATGACGCATGTTTAAATGTCTTAATTGTTTTGTCCCATTTTATTATAGTTATTGTTAAAATAAACTGTTTATTCTGTTAATTATTAGTTATCTCAAGGCCCTTAAAGAACATCAACATAACATATATATATCTTTAACCCCTTAACTGCGGCTGGCATATATATATGCCTTTCCAAAGTACGATCCTTTGCATTGTGCTGCTATAAAGAAAACTGCCCCCCGGCCTTGGAATGCCATAAAATGACCTTGACAATGTTTGAAGTGTGGATTTTCTTATTTCAGAGAAGAAGGATAGAGTATTGGTAAAGGGGATGTTTCTGAAAATGTGAAAGTCATAGCTGTGCAGTTTTTGCTTCTGTTTGAGTAAGTCATGCTTTTTTTATTCTTCTTTTGCTTCTGTTTTCATTTAATATGCGAAATAGAAGATCTTTTTACAAAAAATGTCTGACAGAAGTTTGTCATGAAACCCGCTATCAATGTAATGAATGTGATGTTGGTTTATGTGTTCAACCTTGTTTTAGGAAATATCACACACCAGATAAGTTCTAACATCTGTTTTATTACACTGTTATTCTATACTTACTTTAAATTTTGAACTTTTGCTTTTAATTTTCTTTTTTCTGTGAAAGTAAAAAGGTTTTATGTTGGAAAACGCACCTCTTTTTTTCCTCCAATACACCGCATAACTACGCGCGCCTGTATGAAAAATGGTGGCACTGGGGAGCGCATCTCGTAAGTTTTCCTCAGCAGGTAAGGGGTTAAATCACTATAATTCCAAGAGTTATGCAATGACAGAATTCCCAATTATAAATTTTGAGTAAGTATTATAATAATAAAGTTAGTGTTCCCTGGATAATCTATACCAAACTAATCCTTCAAAAAAAATATAAATATAACAACAAAAACTCTAAATAACCTCTATTAAAATGTTAAAAAAGAAAGATTTTTTCTTACTTTATGCAGTTGTTCAATAGTTGAAGTAAGTTCAGATTCTTTCATTTGACATTTCAATCGTTCCTCACTTAAAGAAGATATTTTATCACAAAATTCAATTTTTGTAGCCTCAAATTCATCCACAGTTTTCTGTAAATTTTCAATTTGAAGCTTTGCATCCTAAAAAAGTAATAAATAATTACTGAATTTTAAAAAAAGAAAATGAAACTTAAAATTTATAAGACTAATTGAGCAAACATTTTAAATTTGTAAACATCCTACATAATTACAAAAAAAAAAAAAAAAATCTTAAATATTCTTTAATGATCTGAATACTCAGAACATTAAAAACAGATTAAAATTTTAAAAAAAATGAAAACAGATATAGCCTCTCCATATCCCCCCCCCAATAAATACATTTAATTCAATAAGTGAATCATCACATCCACAAATTAAAGATCTCTCTCTCTCACACAGAATCTTTAATAAAAAATAAAGTAATAGAAATTGGAGTTAAATGCTTACAATTTGTGTTAAAACAACATTATCTAATTAATTTTTTCACTATAAAGGATAACAGACAGATGAAGTAGGAGACTATTGACTTTGCTTATACCATACTCTCTCTATAGAGTATGTACTCTCAAGTCTATATAGATTCTAGTAAAATATGTGTTTTAGCAAAACAGAGAGGCATACAGACACATTACAAATATTCTTTTTTGATCTACATGTAACTAGCATTCAAAGAAATATTTAGGAAAAAATAATTTATATTTAAATTACATAACAAAATGGAAATATTAGGTGTACAAAAAGTTTGAATATGACATTTTTAACAAAAGATACTAAATACAATGTTCATAATAGTTGAAAGTCTCTTCATATTTCAATGCCCAAGACCATATATACATTTTTCCATTCACAAAATTAAGGTTTGTAATATGTTTGATTCCATGTTGAACCACACACTTTCCATGGCTGTCTTCAAAGCCTTCACTAAATAAAATTGCCTTCCATATTTATATACCTTCCGAGATATACTGTATGCATTCTAAATTGGGTTTAGATCAGGGCTAATCACTGGCCACTCAAGAAGTTACATTTTTTTAAGAGTAAATAATTTTTCATAACATTGGAGGTCTGAACAGTTAGGAGGAAAGAGTTTTAATAACCATTTTAAAAGGACAAACCTATTTGACCAATTGAAACTGAAAGCCATCCACACTATTACAAATAAATCACTACTTTGTCTACTGAAATATCTTTTGGATTCTTTTTGTAATTCATCCTAGAGTTTTGCATTCCTTTTAGGTACATTGAGTTTCCATTTTTTTAAAATCACAGAAAAGGACAGACATCTATTTATCACCAAATGCCATATGATTACAGTTCCATTGAAATCTGTAACTAATGTGAAGTTTAGAAAGTGGTAATGTTTGAAGCCTTTTTGTATGGATCATATAACCAGATTCAATAATTCATCTATGCATATAACCAGATATACCATCTACAATGAGCATACTTAAAGATTTGCAAGCTGATATTTTCGGACTTGAAACTACATTCTTTATATTTGTTAATCACTGTGAATATCTATTAAATGTGGTCTACACAACAAAATTTTAGCTCATATGGCCTCTTACAAGTTAATACATGATAAGTCATATTTTTAGAAATTGCGCTGATTGAATACATTGAAAGAATTTGATTTAAAAATTACAATATATTTTCTTAACAGTCTTATTGTGCAATTTTGAGTACAGAATTTTATTCACTTTTTCATTACAGAGCTGAAAATAAAACATCAAACTTTTATGATATTTATAGTTGATTTATTCATTAGTAAAAACTAAAAGGTATGAAATAAATTTTAATTTTTAAATAATTTAAACAACTGTTAATACATGCCTAATATTATCAACCAACCACCAATTGTTGACATTTTGTATTAATAAAATTTCACATATAGAGAAACACCAAAGAAAACTCACTTCATTCAATTTCTTCAATTGAATAAACTCATTTTCTTTTGCCTTTTTATCTCGTTCTAAAATGCCCAATTTTTCTTCATCTTGTTGTAGCTTTTTATTTACTTCTGCCAGTTTATTTTCTTTTTCCAAAAGATCAGCTTGAACTTGAGGTAAAGTTTTTCCTAAATCAGCTAACCTTTTTTCTAAATTCTGCTTTTCAATAGTAAGATAATCTGTGTGTTTTTCATGAGACTGCTTTTGCTGTAGAAATATTAAAAAAATTATTAAAATATAACCCAGAAAATTTTTTTTTAAATAAAAGCTTTGCTAACTGGCCAATTTATTTAATAGTAGATAAAGAATCTTAGCAGAATCTAAGTTGAATAATCTTTGTTCAAAATTTTTGTCTCATTCAATAAATTGTAGTTTTTAGGTAGTATTTCAAATAGAGTTATATTGATAGAATAGATACATATATGATGAAAAGCACCACTTCAAGTATATTAATTTTACCATCAACTCAGATTCAAGCTTATATTTAAAAATGCATTAAGCAACCTTTTGTGTCCATTTGAAACAACATTATAAGGGGGGGGAATATTTGGAATAGAATTGTCTTAAAATATTTGGTTTCCTTAGGAGAAATATATACAAAAATATTTTGTTGACATATGACACAGTATTATCAATTAAACCAAAGGGGAAGATTATTAAGGATGATAGAAATGAGCTCAACTGTAGACCATGCAAAGAGGCTGTGGCTAATTTCATATTAAAAATAAGACATGGCTGCTTAGTTAAACACTTTAATAGGATACACATACTGATAAAAAGCATCTGTCCTATTTATGAAACAAACACTATGAATAAACAGCATTTGCACATATCTCCAGACCTTGATCCTGCTACTATCTAGAGGTAATGTTTGCATACTATCCAAGAGATTCATGTCCAGATTGCAAAATTGCTTCCTTACCATATGAAACAGTATCACCATCACAACATTTCTTCAGTACCTTCATCAATTAATATAACTTTAAAATACATACATTTTGCATTTGATGCATCTAAGCTTAAGTATAAATAAATAAAACTAAAACTATTACAATAAAAAACTAAAACATGATTTACTGTTGAAAGAATTATTTAAGATAAAAAGAAAAAGATAAATTACTTTTTTACATCATCTATATTACCAACATGGTTTTCTTTGCATTTAGGCAGCTTTTATGACACTGTCATAAAAAGACAATGGCTGGTTGCAAAACCATTGCAGTACAAATAGCTTTACTTGCACATAGTCATCGAACTGTTACCCCTTTAAAAGTTTTTTACAGAACAGCGAAGTGATGGAAATCATATGGAGACAAATCAGGACTGTAAGGTGGATGTTCTAACTGCTTCAAGTGAATTTACTCAATTTTTTTTTTATAAGAAAGATACATTACCATAAAAAATTTCAAAGCCATGGTTCACATACTTTGAAAAATATGACATGAATGTTTAATATACTGCACTTTATTACTTTAAAACATTTATGACAATATTCTGATTTCTTTTAATTTAATGCATAAAACATAAATAGCTAAATGACTGTAACTACAAAAATACATTTCAGCTACTTTTTTATAGGGGAAAATTACTGCTGCATTTTATTATACTAACAACATTCTATTTTAATATTTTACACAAATATTTTTGATGAGGTGCATTATAACTACTTATCTTTAAAAAACATTTTTAGTAAAAAGTTATGAAAGCTTTGTAAAATTTTTTTTTTAATGAAAGTACTTTTTCTTCAAACTTTATGAAGTGAGTGAGTGATTTTGGGGTTTATTGGCGCAAGAGCAGATTTCGGCTATACTGCGCCAAACATTTGTTTTAATATCTGTGGTCTAGACGGGAAGAGAGAAAGAAAGAATGAATTGAATGACAAGAAAGAGGGTCGAAAATAGAGAAGGATCACTAGGGTACCCCGGGTTCGTAAAGCCCGTGTTTACCAAAGACAGTAAACACCGTGGGAAAAGGAAAAGATCACTAGGGCACCTCGGGATTGTGACACCCGTACTCACCTAAAGAAGGTGAGCCCCCTGAGGGGCAAACTTTATGAAGACAACTTATATAAATGTTTTCCCATAATTTACATACTGCATTATATTATGAAAAACTAGTTTTGACACCATAGATGACACTTAGAATTATATGTGCTTTTAATGTATGTAGTTTTATTGGCAAAACTGTAGAAGAGAAACAGATTTGCTTCAATATTAGAAACATGTATTCCTTTTCAAGGATGAAAGTTTACATAAAATATAGCTATTAATAGAAATAGCAAATATGATACTTAGTCTTTTAAGTTTGTTTATTTTAAGTAGAATACAGAAAATAAATTAGGTACACTTAAATATAATACCATTGACCAATTTCATCAAATCAATGTTGTCAAATACCGCAATATGCAGCCAATACTAAAAATCCTTGTCTGCACATGTTCAAATGCAACAATTTTGTTCATGCATGCTCAAAAATAACAACCTTTTTTTGTAAGTAGCATTGTTCCAGTGCATGTTCAAACATAATGCTCTTCATTATGCATGCTAAAAAATAATAACATTGTTTATAAACTGAAATATTCCTCCTTTATTTTGTGGTAAAAAATGACCAAAATGTGAGATTTTCAATAGAAGAGAACACCAGTGGAATATTTAAAAAAATGCAGTCTAATACATGTCCTGAAAGACTATTTGGTTTAGCAAAATAGAATTATATTGCAGATCTGCACAGCAACATTCCATTTCATGCTTAAGTAAAGTTATATAACATTGTGTACATGAAGAAGATACATTTGTTTTCATTCTGAATGCAATTATGGCATTTTGGTCACCTCAATGATGTAGTTGTTAGTATATCTTTCACTGACTGCAAGTATACATGTTTTTTTTAATACCTTATCTAATTCTTTCTAAATTCTTGGGAAGTTATTTGTCCATGTGTTACTATGAAAGGAGTATGTGAGGGAGTTTGTTTTTGTACATGCACAGAAGCAATAACAGCCTCTGGAGACATCTTTTGATTTTACACAATTCGTTAACAGTATAATATGTAAGAAACATAAATTTTAATTACACAAGTTTCATAGCAGTACTAAATATATATATAAAAGGATTGAGCCCCAAATATAACACATAAATACTACTGTGAAATCAATGCACTGTTACATTAAATTTCTCATTTTAATATCATTATAAATTATCAATTTAAATTAAAAACTTTTTTGCATGTAAAATGAAATATTTACACCAATTTTGTTGTCTTATTCTATGGAAAGTAAAATTATTAAAACTTACATAATAAGTATAAAATTAGTGATTGATGAAAACTTCAATATAACCTCAACTGTTCTTTTTAAAATCAAATTAAGTAAGGAACAAAATTTTGAATGAAGAGATAACAAGATTTAGATTAGGCAAGCAAAATCTCAAGAAATTTCAAAATTAATGAAAACAATTTTATGTAATAAGTTACACAATACTACATTACTTTATATAATACTATTTACTTCTATTAATTAATTTAAGTTAAAATTATATTTTTCTATTGTTTAACCAAATATCTTTTAAAAGCAAGGAAATGGGAAAAATACTTTCAACAACTATTTTAGGCATAAGACTGTCCTGAATGAAAATTAACTTACTTTGCTTTTCATTAAATACAGAGAGGAAGTAATATCTGGAACATAAAATTTGCTTGTTTTTTTCTGAAATTAAAATTCTACTATAAATATTAAAACTGATTAGAACAACAATTACGTTTTTAGACAAGACTGTTTTTCCATATGAAGTCCAAGACGTTTGGGGAAGGACAAACAAGAAGCAGAATAAAATTTTAACAGAAAAGGATATGAAAGGCTTTCACAAACATACCACAATTTATTTATTCTACATATTAAAATATTTACTAAATAGATAAATAAAAATTATGAAAAAATTTCATATCAACACCAGAGTAGTTAAAATATACAAGTTCACATGGATATTTTTTCCCACAGTATGATTAATATATATTGCAATATTAATAATTAAAAATATTCAAGAACAAATTTTCTTCCAGTGATTCAGTTATATAAAAATCAATACAATTTGTGTATCACACATCTTTTATAAAAAAAAGCTGCATATAATATGAGATTTGAAAGAATTTTTCCACATTGGGGGGAAAGGGATGTTGATATATGTATAAAAGAGTACCAATTTTATAACTAATATTAAAAATTAATATAAAATTATCCTTAGACATTAATACATATAATTTATAACATACATAATTATTTGAATAATCTAATTTTTAAAAATATAAGTATGATAAATTATATCTAATCCAACAAAAAAAAAAAAGGCTATGGGCTATTATTACAACAAGTATTTAAAGCATATAAATTTTACAAAATAGATTGAATATAAAAACTACATTTTACATGTGGCAATTTCTAATTTACTAAAAATTTTCTCCTCAACATTCCATTTAATCAGTGATTAGGAAAATGCACACTAATGTTGATAGTTAATTGTATCTCAACATTTATCTGCTGTTTTATTAACATTTATTATGCCACTTGTAATTCATAAATATAATTTCAACTACAAATAAAAAAAAAAAATGGAAGTGTTATATTTAAATAATCTAATAGATTTCAGGAAGACTATTTGAAATTTGATGTTTGATAAAAAAGAAATCTATCAATAACCATATTAAATTGAAATCTTTAAATCTAACAGATTAAAAATAAAGTTTAATACTACAGAAAATGAATAAAATGGAGATAAAATTAAAATATACATATATCAGAAAATATTAAGATACACAGACTTTATCATAGAAAACAAGGGAAATAAATTAAAAAACAACACAGAATAAAGTAGAAAACTTTAAAATTCACAAAAAGATTTAAATAAAATTTTTTTAAAAAAAACTCCAATATGTGCACTAATTTTTTAAAAAATCAAAAATATGAGGATTTTGAGTGTGTGTGTGTGAGTGGTTTTCATATTTATCGGTGCATGATGAGAAAAAACTAAAATTGTAATCTAAAAAATATTTGGTATCAAAATAAGGGGAAAAAATCATGAAAATTTACAAAAAAATTACATAAATGGAGTCCATTTTGAACAAATGTGTTGCACTACAGTTTATTTTTTAAATAACCTAAATATAAAAGAGACTTAAATGTTTACAAAACAGAACATTTATTGTAGTCACTGTATGAAATCACTTAAAAACATTCGTTATAATAAAATACTTCATAAGTGGTTGTAAATTGTATAATAATGCAGTAATTTTTTAAAAATTAGGTCAAAACAATTATATTCTGAAGAACATACCCCCACTAAAAAATTTAATTATCTTCAAAACTTTTTCAACAATCTGTGCCTTTGTTTTAACATTTTTCAAAAAACATAGATAAAAAAAATTATAAAACATGTTTTCAAGTTAAAAAATGCAAGTTGGAAATGGTATCCACTCTTACTAAAATGGTTGTAACTTTTATACCAGTAAACTGAAACAAGACTTAGTAGTTTTATAAGCCTGATAAAATTGGTCAACAAAATCAAATCATTAAACTTTTTTGCCAATTATTGACAAAAACTATGAATTTAATTTTACTGAATACAGAAAATTTAAGAGAACTAAGCATAAGACTATAAAGTTTTCTTAAAATTTCTATAAATGGAACATAAAACATAAAAAATGTGTTATGAAATATTTAAAAAAAGAAAATACTCACTTCTACCATTTTGGATTTTAGTGTTTCTATTTCTTGATTTTATCATTAAGTAATGTCTTTCCATCGTCAAATTC
>BMAO01015217.1:0-38397 GCA_019973975.1 Trichonephila clavata | reverse complement strand
ATGTAGATATGACGTCATCAAACATGTCAAGTATTAACTTGCAAAAATGAATGTTTTGAACAGTTTTTTGGGGATTGTAGCACATTTTACAGTAAATATATTTATTTATGGTTGTATTTATTCGTTTTCTTACTCTTTGTGATGGAATTTTATTTCTTTTCGAAAAAATCGTCATAAAAAAATGTTCTTTCTAAATTTTGTTTTACCGTTTGGCAACAATTGACTTTCGATGTGTTATAACATATTTATCCTTTTCTGAAAATACAAAATAGATAAAGGATGTTATTTTTGTGCAGCTTTTTCAAACAAAATGGTCATGCTATTATGGTTGAAAATGGACATGGTGTACTGTTATTTTTTTACAGCTTTTTCAAACTAACTGGTCATGCTATTTACGGTTGAAAATGAACATGGTGTACCGTTAAAGTGCTCTGTTATTCAGGTAATGATTTAGTTCTAAGGTTGGTTGGATTGTGTCGAATTGGACACTTATCCCGCCGTGTGGACCTAGCCACCGCATTAAATTTATGTACCTGTGTAATTTTTGTTGATGATTATTTCTTTTTTACTTTTGTGGTTTGTAATAATGTATGTTGATTGAATAATGGAACAACTACACAGCTTGCAAGGCCATTTCTATTGTTCTGGCCACTTTCAAAGATATTTACTTTCCGTAAAATGTTTTATTTCATTTTATGCTCCTGATTCATGCCAGCTGAAATATGATTATCAATAAAGCCTGATTACACTCTCTAAACTTTTTTGCTGTATCTGAAAAAAGTTCGCTTTCCTTATGTTGTTTATTATTTTTGTTATTTTTAAAGAATCAACAATGCAGAAAACATTTGTATATATTTTGGTACTAAACAGTTGTAAGGGCCTTGGGTTTGTGTGGTTGCTTTTCCTTATTCTCGCTAACTTGAATGTTGGTGGTATTATCAATCTACTGATGCATTTGCGTTACTATTCATCTGATGTTGATATCACGGCAACAGAAGGTAGTTGGCCCTAAAGTAAGTAAAACTTGGAACTAAAACATCACCTGAATATTAGTACACTTTAACGGTATGTCTTGCCTACTTCCATCCTAATAGTTTATATCAGTACATTTCAGCAGTACTTCTTGCCAACTTCCAACTGCATGACATGACGATTTGGTTAAAATAATAAGTATGATCACAACCTATTTGCAGCATTATATGAAACAAAGCATATGGCACACATAGGAAGACGACACATTGGAAATCGTGGTTGCCAACTTAGTGAGTTATTAATAGAGTTTGCAATTGTTGCAATTATACATAAGTACCAAAAAATCTTCCTATGACATTTCAATTCTTACATATTGTCACAACCTATTATTATTACAACATTACATGAAATGAAGCACATGGTTGCCAATTGAGTCCATATAACACATTTGAAATCAGCGTTGCTAACTTGGCGAGTTATTTTGAACGTTGGCATTGGTGCGATAAAAGGTTAGCACCAACATTTCCTTCCATTGAAAAAGGAAAAAGGTACTGCTTTTCCTGATACTTATGTATTAGAGTCAAAGCGGCACTTTTTTCACCAAAATTTGACTTTTTCTTCATATAAAACATATAAGAATCTGTTATTTTGATATCGTGGTGCAAATTTTGTTGCGGTTATTCCAATACGTACCCTTTTCCTTCTATTGGCAAATTCCATGTTTTTCAATTGTAACAAAAAAGTAGAAAAATGTAACTAAAGAAAAGGACATTCATTTCTAACTAATAGGGATTAACTGATTGTTAATGTTGTGATTTAAATTAGAATTTCTATTTACATATAAAATTTTTTGACATACTTCTTTTGTTCTGAGCTGCTTATGGTAGTTTCTTCAAAATCAAGCGTTAATTTATCTATTTAAAGTAGCTTTTTGGTTTGGATTAATATTATAATTACTATATGTAAGGGTACTTTAATATGTATTTATTTTATTTCTTTTATCAATTTTAAATATTTAAGATTTTATGAAATGTGTGTGTGTTCAAAACTGAATTTTTAAGCGGAACAATAATTTGTGATTATCAAAGGGGTATTTTTTTACAATCAATGAAACTACACCTTCACTTCTCGCCTGCTTTTATTCTCATGCCATTTTCTGTCGTTGAAAATAAAGATTATTGCTATTCTTCCTTCACCGGCATATTCAATGGTTTCTTCATTATAGAAAAATATTGCTTAAAATATAACAGAAAGAAAATGACACCAAATTCAAATTAATTGCTGTTAACATGTTGGTAATATTGTGAAGATAATGCTTCCTATTTATGAGAAACCTGAATGTATACAATGTTTTTTTGAGTGTCACTGTTTTTCGCCTTATGGTCCCTATGACAGATAAGAACTCATCTTTCCTTTAAATGAAAAAAATCAAATTATTTTTTAACAAAAAGGGGGCTATTCGCTGAAACTATGATGAGATGCACCCCTTGAATAGATTTTTCATCATGACTTAACTTTGCTTCTGACAATCTTGCAAACCAGAAAACTGTATCATTTGTAATGGTTAATTTTTTAGCAACATGGTTTATTATTTGTTTCATTTAGTACTGTTGATTCTGGGCTATTTCAATGGGGACCTGTTATATCTGTTTTAGGTAGATTTTTTGGTTTTAGTTCATACTAATAAAAATTTTTTTAGTACTGAATTACATTTAATACTCTATATTAAATGTATTACAGAGATGTTAGATAGCATTGAACCCATACCTCATATAATACTAATTTAATTTTTTTTCTGTTGAAAGTTTCCTAATGTTTCTTATTTATGATAGCATTTAGTGAGAATCACTTTATCATCATTAATTTTTTCTTTCGGTTTATCTATTGCAAGTTATTTCACGCATAGTTCCCATAGCAGAAACTTACTACTGCTATCACATTTCTAATAATTTTTATTTATATTTGCATTCATTCATATCTATTTACTCTTTAGCATGCTAATTTTCTCTCTTATATTGAAATATTTGTTTTTGTTAAATTACTTATTTTTAGGCCAAATTGCGATTTGTTTAAAATTATTTATAATGTGAACATTCATTTGAAAAAAATATTTTTAATTTTTGGTTATACTACTTAATACAGGGTTTTACCCTCCCTAAAAAAATATTTTGATTGCTATAATAGATGAATTTTGGTTTTTAAAACTTAATCCGTGCGAAGAACGGGCATTTCAGCCAGTATATATATATATATATATATATATATATATACATAAATATATACAAAATAGTTATAGTTACAAAATAGTTAAGGGGACATGGTACGATTTAAGCTAAATTTTTTAATTTAAGGATTTTCAAAATTGTTTTGGTTGTCTTCTATGTGTGTATACTATCTAAAACAGATTTTGTGCTCAAAATTTCATAAAAATCCAGCCATTTAATTTTTTAGGGAAGAAACTAAAAATTTGTGACGTTGATTTTAAATGCTACTCCTCCTATAAAACTTTACATACACGCTTGAAATTCGATGTACAAGTACGTCAAACTTTGCATAGCAAAAGTTGGTATGGGTTTTTCGATAAGATGATTGGTATTCGTACAATATTTCTTTTTATGGATGCTTATTGAAAATTTCTTCAAAAATTTACAAATTCTAAGTTCAATTATTTTTTTAAAAAATAAATATTACTTTGTGATTCAAAAATGCATACTAACTTTTGTTACATGTACTATTAGTAAAAGATTAAAAAATTTAAAGCATTAGGCACAATAGGAAAAAAGCCTTAGCATTTTAAATGAAGACAAACTAGTTATTTTATCTTTCAGAGATAAGTAAGTTTAAAGTTTTGATTTTCGATAGGGATGTGAATAAAAACGAAAGCAAAAGCTGTCATAATTCTGGGTTTTTCAAGTTTAGAACTTTCAAATTTTGCCTGGTTATAGAAAAGAATATAAAAAATAATTTAAGCTAAAAAAATTAAATTTGATTTTTTTGACCGATTTTTGTCAATTGAATCTTACTGTGTCCCCTTAAAAGCTATATATATATATATATATATATATATATATATGAGAGCTCAAACGTCCTCCTGTTGGTGTAGTGTGGGAGTTAAGAGAGGGAGGTGCCAGCTCAGGTGTCCTCCTCGTAACGTAACCATGGTTCAAAATTACGAGGTCCGTTGCCAAATGTCCTCGTGTAGCTGAACAGCGCGACGTTAATATTCACTCATTCACACTCACTACCCGTAACAGACCTAATGGCCACGCAAACTAATGAAGCACTAAAAACAAGATATCAATCATTGGCATGGCCAAGTAATTTTAGAGCGTTTTTCACATGTTGTATTTTACAATAATGCAACTAATGAACTTTTTACTAACAGAAAGTAGTGTACTGTACTTAAAAAAAATTATTTTTTTTTAAATTTAAAAATTATTAAATTTAAATATGATTCAGCTCATCTAGGGCACAAATGCGACCAAATGCCAAAAATCCGAGGTCAATCGGTTGCTTATTGGCTGAGAAAAAGGTACGACAAAATATGGAACGAAGACGAAGACGAAATTTGCGTCCTAATAGCGCTTTTTTTACACTACGTGAAAAACGTGCTAAAAAGTGATGAGTTACTGTGGAATGCGAAAAAAAATTAAGAAAACATTTACTAAAAGTAAAACAAAGGAAATTTGCAATTTGCTAGGATTAAAAAATAATCCTGCGTGATAGATTTATTATTATTTCAGTGCGAATTCATATCGTAAGATACACAATAAAAAAATCACCCATCCAATTTATTACTTTTTGCGAAACAATTGTTATGCCTCTGCCACATTTATCACATTTCGTAACGCCGAAATCAAAAAAATCTTAAATAAGATTAGAAATAAATTATAGTTTAAAAATAAACTAAAAAACACGCTTTTATAGTGAATCGAACTAAAAAGTAAAAAAATAATTCTTAATATAAGAATAAAATGATTAACGGGAAAATTAATGTCATTGGGGTAAAAGCGTGGGGTGCTCTATATCAATTGTTATAATTTCTTACTTCTATTCCGAAATGCTGAGTTAGTGTAAAAATGTCGTACAAAGCTCCCCTACTCTCTCTACCTCTAGACCACTCGTTCGTTGAACTGTTTACGAAATATGGCAATATGGAATTGCCACCCAAATCTGGATATCTTTATTCCTAATGTCCTGATAAGGACAATGGTGCAAAATTACGAAATTATTGTATTGTCATCGGTCCTTGGCAGGTGTGCAAAATTTCGAATTATTCTGACCTTTTTAAGTGGGTAAAAATCGAGTTCCAAGATTCCGTTACATACAAGTGAAACTCATAAAAGCGTGTTAAAAAAGAAATTCGACCCATCAGAAAATAAAACTGACCTAAAGTGCGAATTTGATAAACTTATTAGTCTATAATAATGATATAAACAAGGAATCTTCCTACTCTTTTACAATTTGTGTATGTTTCTGGTACTAATAACTTCGGAGATATTTACTATCCAATGGAAAGAAATCCCAAAAATAGAATTTGAATATTGCAACAACAGCGTTCAGCATAAAAACGGTTAAATTTCTTTAAAAAATTGAATTTCTTGAAATTGGGTTAATATAATTAAAATAAACTGTGGCGGAATCTAAATAAGCCAGTAACAGCCTCCGGACAGGAGTGATCACTTTTGTCTAGCGGTAAGTTACGCGCTTAGGAATCGGAAGGTACCGAGCTCAAACCACCGATATAAACTATAAAAAAATATTGATCATATACTTAAAGATTATAGCAAACACAGTACCAAACGAGAAAAATTAAGGTAACCGCGTATTGTAATGTTATCACCCAACTTGGCGAAAATTTGAAGTAATTTAGAAGAAAAACGTATCTCGATATCAAAAATTAATTTCTACACAATTAAAAACTATTGCATTAAATACTTCGAAACTTTTTTTCTTATATACAGGATACATGTGCATATAGTGAACCAAAATATTTCTTTCTCTAAATAGTTGATGCTTTAACGCATAGTACTTTAGATATAATTTTACTTATGAAAAAAAGGAGAAATATAAAAATTTTAAAAATTACGAAGTTCTCTATAAGTTTTTCAAATAAATTATCCAGTGTGATTTCATTAAATATTTCGTTAAATATGTTTTGTATATAATATTTTATACATGTGTGTGTGTGTGTAAAATATTTTTTATATTTAATAATGCATTTTTTAAAAAAAAGGGTATAAAAATGAAAAAACATATTACGAAGTATTAAAATCCACATCTATGTTAAACTAAAATGTTCAATGATCTGGCTATTCATTTGAAATATTGTCTAGAAATAACTAAAATAAAACACACATACTGACTAATACTCTATAATTAAATACCAATTATATCATTAAAGTTTTTCCTTGTCGTAAGATGCCGTTTCCGATTAGGAATCTAACGTCAAAGTCTAATGTCATAGATTTACCCTGTCTTCGGACACCGTCTTTATTTAGGAAGCTGACGCAAACCTTTGCCTTGTTTTCGGACACCGTCTTTATTTAGGAAGCTGACGCATACCTTTGCCTTGCCTTCGGACATCGTTTTTATTTAGGAAGCTGATGCATATCTTTGTCCTGTCTTCGGACACCGTCTTTGATTAGGAAGTTGACTCATCCTTTTGTCTTGACTTCGGACACCGTCTTTATTTAAGAAGCTGACGTGTTTATTGTATCCATATAGCTTTGCCCTGTCTTCGGACACCGTCTTCATTTAGGAAACTGACGTGTTAAAATTTAAATATAAATTCCGTTTTACTACTTTTAAAGTTCATTTTAAAATAAATAATAAACGAAAAAAAAAAAAAAGGAAATGGAAAAGAGTGCCATAAAAATAATTGATTTCAAATTTTTATCCTCATAATTTTAAATATATACTAATTTATCAAATATTAACATATTTAACAACTTTCCTTTATTCTTGTATTCAGATGACGTTTAAAGTATCGTCTGGCATAACTTTGTTTGTTCACTTAGCAAATATATTCTGCTTTTAAGTAAGGAAACAAAAATGCATTTCGGAAACGTAATCAATTTATCATAAAAATGGCAAAATACCTGCTGAATTAGTAAAGCGCTTGAGAGAAGAAAATATAAAATTGATAACAAGAGAAAAATTGCCCGTCCGACGAATTTAACTCGACGAAAGAAAAATTTCATATTTTAAAAGAGATATAAAGAATCTCTATGTTTAAGCCCCGTTAAAATTTTTCACCTGAGATTATCAAACAAGCTAAATCTGAGGTTTAAGAGGAAATTCAGCTAAAAGTAGTTTTGTGCAAGTCCAAGGAATAATCTAATATTTTATTGGGATCAAATATGTTATTGGTAGATGTGTGTGTGTGAAAGAGAGAGAGAGAAAGAGCCAATCTCACATTTTTTATTCCGATTACTCGAAATGTGATTTTTTTGAAAATGCTCAAACGGGGACAGCGATTGCTCAAAAAGTTTTGAAAATAATTGTCTGAAATTTTTTGTGTATGTTCTGTATAATAGTAAAAGTATTTTAACTTTCAGATTTATGAATCACTGTTTTATTACAAAATGTACAGTCCCTTAGGTGAATATAATCATTGTTTTTCTTAGCAGTTTCATATAGTAACTAAGATAAAAGTGCTCTTGTTTTTGTGAAAATTAAAATCTCTCTTATCCTAAAGGTCATTTCAAAAATGAATAACATAGCAACACATCAGAATTGAAAAATTGAAAATTTGTTAGTAAACTTTTGGTACAGAATGGGCCGTGTTTATGTTATTTTTTGTCAATTTTTACCCATTTTTCCCTATATTTCAGTAATAATAATTTCTTTTTCTCTTCTTAATTTTAGTATATTTTTCTTAGAATGTACTACAAAAATCTAAAAACCACAAAAACAAAAACAAAATCCCCATATATATATATATATATATATATATATATTTAAAAGCTGTCGCAAGTAGTCGGATATCTTAAATGATGCTGTAAAAATGATACATTTTGTAAGAAATAGGTAATTAAATTAGAAATTATTTGCTTTATTTTGATGAGAATTATCTAGAAACCCTAGAGACGATTTGAGATTTCATTTGGAACTAAGATTTTTTTTTAATGAATCAAGACTATATTATGTATGACTCCAGAACAGTGGCACACACAGAAATTTTTCAAGGTGTGTGTGGGAGGGTGGGGGTGTCCAAGCTTGAAAGTCCATCCTGCTCCAATACGCCGTCCAAAATATTCTTTTGATTTTGTCGATTTTCGGGAACAAAAAGCAGTAAGAAATTAATTATTGAAAAATAATTAGCATTAATTAATATAACTAATTATTACAAACAAATAGTTAATTCAATTTTACGTACTATATACACTGGTGGCAAAAAGTCCTGAACACACTAATTTTTTAGTGTAATTTTTGTGTTTGACTTCATTTTTTGTTGTGAAATTATCGCACTATCTTAAATACTGTTATTGATTTTAATGTATTTTTTTATGCTGATTTAAAATCTGTTTGTAGATTTCATCTAAAGTAAATACAGTGGTACCTCGACATACGAGTGCCCCAACATACGAGTTTTTCGAGATACGAGCCGGCGAGAAAGTGATTTTTTGCTTTGAGTTACGAGCGAAATTCGAGATACGAGTTCGGTTTAGCAGGTCGGCCGGTAGTAGCACGCAGTCGCACCCATCACGGTCAGTGAATCAGTTAGCAGCGTGCTTCCACTGTTTTAAGTTGTGTAGTCGTATTCGCGTTTTGTGTAGCGTTTACATTTACAGTTGTAGTTCATTTAGAGTTACAGATACAAGAGTTACAGTCACAGCAGCATACGGAGGTTATGCAAGAAATTGGTTTCGAGGAGTCAGAGGAGGAGGTTATTTCTACAAGTGAGATAAAGGAGATCTTAGGAATGGGGGAGAGAGTTTCACAGTTCGTGGAAAAGAAACACTCAGAAAAAGTTGCAACAGGTCGTGCATCTGATCTTTTTAATGACACTTGCCTAACTCATTTCCGGAACATTCAGGAATGATTAAATGGGTTAAACTGAATTAATATATACATATGTAAGGATAATTAAATTATATCTCAAATTAATTGGCTAGTCCACTTCTAGCTTTTATTTTCCCGTTACATCTTCAAGTATTAAATTTATTACCCAGTTCGGGAATGGAGAACAAATGGCTTTAAAGATCTTCCGCCGCTCCTACCATTAATTTTTATTACCTAGTATTTCAAATATACTTCTTCAATAAGGAATGTACTTGAACAGACATCTGGCTTTTGAGTGGCCGGGGACTCTTGATTTTTAACACTCGTGTCCGTCTCTCTCTCTCTCTCTTACAAACAGATTATAAAATGATCTCATGGAATAAAGACGGTTAAAAAAAAATGTCTTGATGTTCACTCGAAAAAACACGATATATATATATATATATATATATATAATCAAAATTTCTCTACAAGAGAGAGATGAATTAACATGATTAATACCTAAAAGAATATCAATTGCTAGATAACAAGACAACAGAATTTCGAAGGAGATATGAAAAATTGAAATAACAGAGTAAAATATAAAATAATGGATATATATATATATATAAAGGAGAAAAGCGACTCACTCACTGACTGACTGACTAATCACGATATCTCCGGAACTATTCAACCTACAGATTTGAAATTTGGTAGACATGTTCCTTTTATGATTTTGCAAAATTCGAATCGCAAGGGGCGTTACGGGGGTTGCGGGGCGTTCTAAGTAATTGTTTCCATTTTTAAACTACTGAACGTACAATCTTGAAATTGGGTAAGCAGATTCCTTTCATAGAGTAGAGATCCGTTATAAAATGAGTTTGGTGAAAATCGACCCCCAAGGGACATTGCGGGGGCTTAGGGGGCGATATAGATAATTTTTTCCATTTTTAAACTATTAGACGCACAGTCTTTAAATTTGATAAATAGATTCCTTTCATAGAGTAGAGATCAGATACAAGATGGTTTTTGGGAAAGTAACCCCCAAGTAGTGTTGCGGGGGGGGGGGGGGTTAAGGGCGTAATAGATAAATATTTTCGTTTTTAAACTACTTGACCAACCTGCTTGAAAATTGGTAGACATGTTTCTTTCATGGAGTAAATATCCACTACAAAATGGGTTTTGGGGGAAATGACCCCCAAGGGGTGTTGCAGGGGGTTAAGGGGAGATATAAATAATTATTCCAATTTTTAAACTATTAGACGCACAGTGTTGAAATTTGGTAAGCAGATTCCTCTCATAGAATAGAGATATGCCACAAAATGCGTTTCGTGAAAATCGACCCTCAAGTGGCGTTGAGGGACGTAAGGGGCGCATATTTTTCATTACAATCGAATTCTTAATGCTAGGACTTAAATATAAAAAATTTATACATATATATAACCAACAAAAAATAAAAACATGAAATACCCAGCGAAGCGGGCGGGTAACAGCTAGTATATATATATATATAGAGAGAGAGAGAGAGAGGAGAGAGAGAAAGTATTTCATTTGTGTCAGCGAGGTGTCGGCTGAGATATGCGAAGTTCTTGATTTAGATTTATATATCATCTCGTTAAGGGACATATTATTTAATTAAATTAAATTAAGGATTTGTTCTGTTAAATTGCAGAATCATCTGTACAATAATAGTTTTCAACACTTTATCCATATTAACTAAATCGTTAAAGAACAAAATTTTCTATACTAAAAAGGATATTTAAATACCATTATATGCAATCTTTGAATTTAATAAACGTAAAGAAATATTTTTAACGGAAGAGAGTATATCCTATAACAATAAAAATATCTTCACTTGAAAACAACAATTAAACTATCCATTGGTACTTTTGTTAGGGATTAAAAAATATGACTATATTAATCTAAATGCGCTACCAATGAGCGTATTTATTGCGAAATTCAATTGATATACAACTTAAAGTGTGATTAAAACTTGGATTGCATAAACAAAATTTTATCACATGTTTTCTCAAAATTTTATAAAGTGTTATAATACTTTTAAACCAGTTAAGAAAATATAAATAAGATCACCTGAGAAAATTATCATTTCTTACTTCGTATCAATCATTAAAAATGTATCCGCACGTGAAAGAATTAACTCAGAAGCAAAAATGCTGGTTTGATTGAGTTTGTTATAATTTTTAAAGATAAGTAAAAGTCTCAAGCTCTCTCTATATTTTATGAGTGCTGGTAAACCTGAAAGAGAAATAGTTACGTTACTGAAGCATTCTAAAACTGCCATTCACGATGTCATAGTAAGAAAAGATGATTCGAACAAAATAAAACGACCTAGAAGGAAGAATACTAAGTATTAAAAAACCATTAACACAGTAAAAGTTTGCAAATGTTTCATTTTTTTTCTGTAGAATACAGAACATTTGTGTATGTGTTCTTCCTTATAAAATTTGAACCATTTCCTTACAAAAATTTCTATAATTATGATTAATTGATAGAATTACTATTGCAATATCTACTTTCTAATTATGCATTACTTTCTTAAGCCTATTCACAAATGAATTTTCTCACGAAACTGAATAGTTAGCCCTAATGTATTTCATTTAATCAAAATAACAGGAAAATCATTATACGCATAAATGAAAGACTTTTAAATATTCGAATCACGTTTCTTGAAATATTTTGTTATTAAAGCGCTTTTCCCCACCATTAAATTCATTAATTTGAAAGAATAGAACAAATCT
This sequence comes from Trichonephila clavata, assembly GCA_019973975.1. Lineage (NCBI taxonomy): Eukaryota > Metazoa > Arthropoda > Arachnida > Araneae > Nephilidae > Trichonephila > Trichonephila clavata. The sequence continues at coordinate 26,680 of BMAO01015217.1, read as the reverse complement.
ATTCGTGAAAAAAAATGGAACTATTAATTATTTATATTGCTTTTAGGGTTAACTCATTTCCCCCAGAATTCGAAACTTCTCGCAGCAAATGTTCGAAACATCTGCATTTACAGACAATGTGTAGAAATAGATCAATCTACTTTAAGGAAAATAATAAGACATTCTAAAAGTCACAAAAATTAAAATTTATTCTATGACACACTCGTAAGTGTGTCACATGAAAGCTGAGTTTATCACACTGTATAATCAAGATGCTTACGGAACTTAAGCGGGCAAAATAAGAAGACATTTGCGAAGGATTGTACTTTTGCATTATTACTCAGTAAGATTGTTATCAAAAGAGACTGAAGAACAGTGTCCAAATAGAACATGTCATTCAAATAATGTTTTGTTTTTAAAATTAGGAAATCAAACAGAAGAAAAGATGACGCTTTAAGAGGATTTCTAGTTTTGTTTAATATTTATGATTGTTTTCAATGTTGTTTAAACAAATGCTGTATCATTATTATTTGTAAATTCGTGTGATTAGATATTCCATCAAAACTATGTTTGTGATAGTTCCTACTGTCTCAAATCAGTTTAAAACGAATAAATTAGGATAAATGAGTTTTACAGAATAAATAATTTTTTTAAATATTTATATCAAAATGGCCGTAGGGATCAACCTAGTAAACTTCTAAAATTAATGATTCTGTAAACTTTTGTAGATGTCTGATTTAAAATGTTCTTAAAAATAGATAGAAAACCGCAACTTTACTGAAGCGAAATAATTAAAATTTACTTGATGGAATATTTTTTTTACATTTATAGATTAGCTTAAAGAAAATATATAATTAAACCATTTTAATGGTTTCGTATTGTCAAATATTTAGTAGTCTATTTAAATTTTTTTTTTTTAAACTTTATTTTCTTCCTTTTCTTTTAAAAATAATTTTTAACTGACTGTTTAAAATATACAGTAATTATAGATATTATTTAGGTTGAAAATTCTCTTCCATGCTATTATCGTCTGCTTTAATTCAATATATAATTCGTGTATATAACGTTAATTTATCTGATTACTTAATTTATTTACTGATAAATAATCGTCTGTTGTTAAAGTAATGTTGCTCAAGTTGGCATCTTTTGCAATTATTCTAAATGTGTTTTTTCTGTAGGAGAAAAGAATTGTGATTTATAATCAACACTGGTTGAATTTAATATGTGAGTATTAGTTATATTGCTTTTTTGTTTACCACGTTATAATTTTATCTTATTAATTATATTACTTATTTGTAAAAATTAAATATATTTGTAATATAATTTTTATATATATTTTAGAGATATTATTATTCATTTGAAGATCATTTTTATCATTTGAGTGATGATAAAAATAAAAGGCATCTGTGGAATAAATGTTCACTATTATTATTCACAAAGACACCTAAGAAGAAACGTGATTTTAAAGTTTTTTAAACTACCAGCTTTTTTAGCGCGTTTTTCACGTAGTGTAAAAAAGCGCTATTAGGACGCAAATTTCGTCTTTGTCTTCGTTCAATATATTGTCGAACCTTTTTCTCAGCAAATAAGCAACCGATTGACCTCGGGTTTTCGGCATTTGGTCACATTTGTGCCCTAGATGTGAATCATATTTAAATTTAATAATTTTTTAATTAAAATTTTTTTAAATTTTTATTTTTTTAAGTATAGTATATATATTACTACTCTCTATAGTAAAAAGTTCATTAGTTGCATATTTGTAAAATACAATATGTGAAAAACGCGCTAAAATTACTTGGCCATGCCAATGATTGATATCTTGTTTCAGATATTGTTCGTAATTTTTATATTGACTTTGATAGCAAATGAACAACAAACCTGCTTTTTAGCGCGTTTTTCACGTAGTGGAACAAAAGCGCTATTAGGACGCAAATTTCGTCTTCGTTCCATATTTTGTCGTACCTTTTCCTCAGCCAATAAGCAACCAATTGACCCCGGGTTTTCGGCATTTGGTCGCATTTGTGCCCTAGATGAGCCGAATCATATTTAAATTTTCCCATAGTTTCCCCGAATTTTTCTTAGTTGCACTATTGTAAAATACAACATGTGAAAAACGTGCAAAATTACTTGGCCATGCCAATGATTGATATCTTGTTTATAAGAATTATCCTGCGACATTTGTATTCTTAAGCGAAATACGCAATAATTAAATAATAAAACAACTTGTTATTCAACAAAATAAAGTTTCATGTTAAGATAATGAAGATACAAATCAATTAAAGAAGACTTCTGTGAAAAGCTTTTGAAACTATTATTAGTAATCACGAACCAAATAAATACAGTGGGTGTCAAAAAAGGGTTCATACACTTAAAATGTTCAATAAAATTTAATGTTTTCGACTCATAAAAATTAATATATTGAAATTGGAATTTTTTATATCTGCAATTTGTTTTTATTCAAATAACATAATCATTTCTTTTAAACATAATACAACTATTATTTTAAAGAATTAATAATAAAAAAAAACTATTAAAATATTATGCCACAAAAGTATCCGTACATTTAAAAAATACAACATAGTTTTAAATATAGTGTTTCTTTTTTAATTCATAAGTAAAATAACTTTTAACGTTCAAGCTACTTTTAAGCATCTTGGTATAGTTTTCATCAGTTTTTTGTAATTTCTGTATCGATATTCTTCCATTCCTATGTGATTATTGTTCTGATTTAGTTTTTTGTTTTTGTTTTGTCGTGTTTTCTTTTTTAAAATTCAAATTCTCACCACATATGTTCAATTGGGCTTAAATCAGATGATTTAGGGTGTGTTTTCAGAATTTGGGGACAGTTTTAGAGACACTAGTGGGGTACATTGAGAACAGAGCTCTTGACGTCATTATCTCGTTGATAAATGTAGTCGTATCCAATATCCAAATTTTGTGCAAATAATTTCGAATTGTTCTGTAAAGTATTTAGATAGAGCTCATGATTCACAATACCATCAAGAAGTAATGAATTACCTAATCCTGAAGCCGGTTTACAAACCCTCGTAATTTTGAACCGTTGTCAAGGGACAAGGGCGACACCCCTATTTCCTAACTTCCCCACTACACGAACAGAAGGACGTACATATAAGCCTCGACAGATTTAGCTTGCATCGGCCCCCTCTATACAGCGAGTCTTCTGTAGTAGAAGGCTCGAACTCGTGACACGCCAGCCACGAATCTGTGACTATGACGCCTAGGCTACTGCGACCATTTAATTTATTCGAAAAAAAAAGATTAATAGTAGTTCCTCTATATCCATAATTAGAAATCCACATGAATGTCGTATTGACATGGTCAGAAAGAAATCTCTGTTTTGAGTCTGCGGGGACAAGAAATATTGGTACTTACTTAGTATACCATCGAACGATTCATGAAATTAAAAGATGCCGTCAATTGCCGCGATAAGCAGCCAGTAGTGGAAAACGCACTCACAAACACAATAAGCTTACTTGAGCAGGCGATGAAAACATTTGAAAACTTCTTTTGCTTGGGAGGCGATTTTTTTATTTTGGTATAAATAGTCGATGGCATAACACGTAAGTACTGAAATATTTTTTCAACGCGATTTTCACATTGTTCGCGTTTTAATCATTGCTCACTTAATAGTAGTTTCAAAGAAGATAAAAGTAAACTAAATTATCTTAGACTTGCTTTTAAGTATGTTAATTAACATTTTAGCTGTGTTGACGTCATCTGAATTTTGCGTCACGCCTTTGTAAATGATTTAAAACAAAACCATTAAACAACCAAATGACGTTATTGAAGTTTTGCAAAGAAAAAAATGAAAGTAAGAAATTCATTTTTAAGTATTTTACTTTGGAGAGCTGAACTGAACTCAGTGGCGCAATAGTCCATGAGGGCCAAGTTCTACTGTGCCTATCTCAGTTTACGTGACTTTAGGTGCTGAGGTGTATGTGCAGATGTTTCGGTCACGTGGTCAGTCTGACGCGAAACTCCAGTGTTCAGTTCCCACAAGCAAGCTTGGTACTCATTTATCGACCCACTGAAGGGATGAAAAGCTGAGTCGATCTATCCCAGCCCGGGATTTGAACCCCGGACCTGTGACGGGGAAGCGCGATATACTACCACTCAGCCATTGTAGAGAATACCCCAAAAAGCCATTAGCTTCCAAAAATTCATTTTTATTGACTTTCTTCAATTACTACTATAAATTCTCCTTCTCTCTCTCTCTCTCTCTCTCTCTATATATATATATATATATATATATATACATTTTTTTAAACTTGCAGTGGATGACACTTGAGGCTAATACAGTTTTTTCAAATTTTAATTCATTAATTAAATTAAAAAATGAATAAATAGAAGCAAACACAAAAATAATAGTCCATATATGGAAAGGAAAAGTGTTCGTTGTGTCCTTATTGCATCCTTATTTCGAACCTCACCTGGGATTGCCTAATTTCTGAGAATGTGATTTCTTTTTTTCTATACTATTTAATTAGAATAATTAAATTTAATTAATGAATAAATTGTAACAAACAATAAAAAAGTCCAGCACCATATATAGAAAGGAAAATGGAAAATTTCAAGGAAAATCGCTTTCTATTTTGTCACTAAAAAATTGTGATTCTGTCATGTGTGTATATACATATTTATATTAATTGTATCTATCTAAAAGAGTAACTAAAATAAAATGTTTCTTTGTTGACCTAAGTAGGAATTAATTTAATTTTCTTTTATATTACTTGTTCCTTACTTAAGTTATGGTATTCAAGACTTGGAAAAATTCTATTATTTACTGCTTAAATGATGTAAAAGTGACTTGAATTTCTACCCAAAATTAAAGCGAATATTTCTTTATGAAAACTTATGAACATCTCTTCTTTTAGTGGCTAGCCAAAAAAATGTTCAACGATTGATTATATTCTTACCATTATGAAAAATGTAACATTATACATAAGTTTGCTAAATCAGCAAATTTGGTCAAAACACAGATTTTTTTTATTTTATTGAATAGAGTTCTCTCTCTCTCTCTTTCTCTTTTTTGGCTTTACAAAACATACTTTATTTTGTTTCTACCATAACTAGAGGGTAAGTTACATTCCATTTTATAAAATTGGAATAATCGGAAATGGGTCTTTAATCTACCAAAAGTGACCATTTAAATTGTTCAAAATCTACCATTGCTAGTCTGATGACTTAAAATGTTATAAATCTACTTCTATAAAACTTCTTGAACCTGATATTTACATTATTTTTAGAGAATGTACTAAAATATTTCTTACTGAATAAAATTTTTTTAGCTAAGGCCTCTTATTTTAATAATGGTCTCATAAGTAATGTCAGTTTTAAATTTTTTTAAAATTTTAATATAGTACTAAAATTTTAGTACATTCTCTAGATAAATGTATCTAATTTGTTTCTACTTTTTACTCTAATTGCTTTGAAGTTTTTCAAAAATATTGCTAAAACTTCACTTATATTTGTGATTTTTGTAAAATTTAAGATTTTTTTAAAGCTTTGTTATTTTATTAAATATTAGTTTTTAATGGTATTGATCCTAAGAAAACACATTTATATTGTTTTAGTATGCTATATTTTAAAAATGTACTCCGAACTGTTCAAATATCTTAAAAGCTTTTAATAGATTAAAATATAACACTATAATAAATTAAATACGTACTTTGATCTTATCTGTTTATGCATTATCTTAATTGTTATGCAAATAAAATCTACAGTATTAATGAAATTGAGGCAGAGTATACTAATTTTTTCAACAATAGCTATGCCATTATTTTTGTCTCTCATCCTGCTCAAAACCTTATAAGTGTGTTTTCTTTTTACTCTTATGGGAATATATGAGAAAGCATTAAATAGTTTCGATATACTGAAAACTGGCGTTGATTTTCATTCCTTTTCATTATTATTTACATGACTGTCGAAAGTATTTGTATAAAAAAATTGAAAATCGGCTGTGCTGCATGATGGGATTTATTATCCAATTTTGTGATTTGTTTCCTTCTCTTTTGGAGAGGGCAGTTATCTATCTCATAAAATGTAATACATTTCATATAAGTTTTTAAATACAGTCGGATCCCAGTTTATCAAATTCATCAGGACCGAACATTTTATTCGTTAATTCGGGGTTATTCGTAATAAAAGGTACAAAAGATTTTTTTTTTTTTTTTTTTTTTTTGCGTTTACCTTTTGGAAATTCTATAAAAAGCTAAACTAAACTAAAACTCTGTACCGCAACAGCCCATGAGGGTCAAGGCCTATTGCGCCTATCTCAGTTTTCATGACCTTGGGCACCGATATGAATGAGCAGATGTTCCGGTCAGGTGATTTGTCTAAAACAAAACCCTCACTGTTTAGTTCCCAAGGAAGCATGGTACTCATTTATCGACCCACTGACGGGAAGAAAGGCTGAAAAAACCTCGCCCACACACAGCCCGGTGTTTGAACCCCGGACCAGTGGCGGAAAAGAGCGATACGCTACCATTTAGCCAATGTGCTTTTCTATAATAAGCAACTAAACAAAATAACTATAATTAGAAATTAAACATTTTTTTATTCAGTAATTAAACATACTATTAGAGAATTATTACACAACAGTTAATTGGAAATTATAAAATATTGACTATATAATAGATGTTTGACAATCTTTTTGATTCTCGAATCGAAAGAGTCATTTTTCGACTTTATACAGAGAAGAAAATACTGCGTCTGCGTTACATCCTGCTACCTGAGTTATGTTTTCACAATTTCCACGCAAGTAATGTAAATTATTAGAAAATTTAACAGTTTTGATAAGAGTTTCATTATTAATTTTTGCATAAAATTAGCCACGTGTTCGTTTCCGACAATCTGCCAAGTTTCACAGCTTTTCAAAAACAAATTTTTCTGCAAAACTGTGCGTATAGTAAACCTCACTTCTCTTAAGTGATAAAATCTCTTAAAATATCCCCTGCGTTATGGAGTGGAATCAGATAGTAGAATTTCCTGTCCTTTTCAAAATTATCTAGGAAGGTTACAATCACGACTCATCACAACATCTGTTAAAGTCTTAAAGTCTTCACTGTTGAAATTCCCTGTTCTGATTCGGGCAAAATGACGATGTCATTTATAAAGTAATCCGTTTTTTTAACATCCTTTTATAAGTTTCACTTGTATCTAAAGGAAACTTTCAACTCAATTTTTACCCACATTAAAAGGTCAATTTAATTCGAAACTTTGCTCACTTGTCCAGAACCGATGACAATAAAATAATTTAATAATTTTGTTCCCTTGTTCTGATCAGGATCAACAGGACTAACGATTTCCCATTTTCACATCCTATCTCGCATCTGGCGACTCATTTTAGATCCCATATCCAGATTTGGCGGCTAAAATATTAAGTTACAACTTAGTTCGATTAACTATAAAAGGGTGTTTTTTTTAGTTTTTTTAAACTATAACTTCTAATCCAAACTAATAAAAAAAAGTTTTCGGTTGTTGAAATAATTCGTTTATTCGAGTTTATTATTCGTCAAATAGGGGTTTTTACCTTCATTTTAATCGGGGAAAAGAAAAAATTCATCAAATCGTGAAATTCATTAAATAGGGTTTCGTTAAATCGGGGTCCGACGACATGTTTATTCCGCGTAGAGGGGCCGTTTCACGTTAAATCTGTCTAGGCTCAAACGTCCTCCCATAGGGGTGGTGTGGAAGTTAAGAGAGAGGTTGCCAGGTCAGTCCTCGCCACTTGACTATGGTTCAAAATTACGAGATCCATCACCAATAGCCCTCAAGTAGCTTTATATAGTGCGACACGTTAATATAACTCTCACTTAAATGGGTTTATTTTTTTAAATAAAATTTTTATTAAACCTATTTAGTCGTGGTCACCAGCTAATGCCCGTCGTTATTTTGTCTAACTTAAATTTAACATTTATTTCAATTTCAAACACAAGGGAAGTGCTTCCTTTAGATTTCTGAAGATAAAAATTTCTAATAATAGTTTCTATTCTAACTAAAAACACCTTTCTGTTTCACAAAAAAGAATTCTGAAATTTTTAAAGTAATTGTTTAGTTATTAATTTACATAAAACATGTATTATATAATTTATCCATAGTTTTAAGTTGGCATTTACTAGAGCATACATTTAAAAAGAATTTTAATACTTACGGAAATAATTAGTATTTTGTTTATTAATCAAAAAGCTGAAACATTTCAAAAACGTGTTTTTAAAATTAATTTTTTCAAGTAATAGAAAAAATATCTTAAATATTAAAAAAAAAAAAAAAATTCAAATCAGGTTACTTAGTTTTAATGTATTAATTTCTCAATGCAACTTTAAGCAGAATTACCTAATCTATTCGGGACATAATAGCCATTTTTTGTGATGTGTTTATATCTCCAGCCGTGATTTTTTTTAAAAAATACCTATTGAGTAATAACGATTTCCTAAAAATCAAGTTTTAATGTTTTTTTATCCTTATTTTCACCTGATATTAAAACGTTCTGCTAAAATATTCTTTTTCAATTACTTTTACTTTCACTTTAAATATTTGTCACAAGTCAAGTATATACCGTATCTATAATTCTAAGTTTCTGATGTAATTACCGAATTTCTGATAGAATTTTCTGCAGAATTACCGAATCTATTCCGGACATGATAACCACGTTTTTGTATGATGTGTTTCTATCTCGAGCGGTGATTTTTAAAAAAATACTTTTTGGAGTTTTTACGAATTTTTAAAAATCAAGAGTTCTAAGATTTCTTTATCCTTATTTTCACCTGATATTAAAATGTTCTGCTAAAATATTCTTTTTCAATTACTTTTACTTTCACTTTAAATATTTGTCACAAGTCAAGTGTATACCGTATCTATAATTCTAAGTTTCTGATGTAATTACCGAATTTCTGATAGAATTTTCTGCAGAATTACCGAATCTATTCCGGACATGATAACCACGTTTTGTGTAATGTGTTACATCTTTAGCGGTGATTTTTTTCTAAAAAAAAATGCTTATTGAGTAATAACGAATTTTAAAATCAAGTTTTAGATTTCTTTACTCTTATTTTCACCTGATATTAAAATGTTCTGCTAAAATATTCTTTTTCAATTACTTTTACTTTCACTTTAAATATTTGTCACACAAGTCAAGTATATATCCTATCTATAATTCTAAATTTCTGATAGCATTTATATATATAAGGATGTTTTGCTTTAGAGATAAGATCCTTATTCTTTCCTTTTTCTTTTCTTGAAATATTTCTACTGAATGAAATTTCTGTTTCTTCCTTAAAGGGAGGAAATGTTTACTCGGTGTTTCTTAAATTGCTATTTACAACGTCTCAAACCTAGATTTACGATTAACAGTTTCAATACCAAGTTGACATCGCTGTTTAAATAATGAAAGCTCCTTCTCGAAGGCGATAACAACGATAACAGTTTTATGAAAGCAATAAAAATTTCAGATTTACATTAAAATTTCTTACTCTTGGCTGTGTGCAAATAGAAACTCATATTCGAGTAGAAGTACTACAGAAAAGCCACAGCCTTGACCGAAATGGAAGGCTGGATTCAGGGGTAATCTTTATTTTACTTTCTTATCTTTTTCACTCCTTCCTTCATTCTTTTTCTTTCTTTCTTTCTTTTACCTTCTTCTACATTAGTCACTCAAGTAGATTAAAAAGTACAGTAAAATAAGTTTAACGCGAAATATCGGTTAACACGCAATAATTCAATTGTCCCGATAAACTACTATGTAAACCTATGCATCTTTTTCCCTTAACACGAAATGAAAATAGCTTAAGACGAAACGATTTTCCTTCTGGGAATGAACGAAATATGGAAAACTCCACACGCTCTCTTAATGAAATGTTTGAGAAAGTTTCTGTATTATTGGACTGTCCCACTGTATCATCGGAAGCAATCTTTGCAGTAGATGCTGATAATGTGTGTACAGCCCCAATTACGGCACACAAAAACATTTTGGAGTTTGTTCAGAGCTCAAAAAATAACATTACTGCAAATTCTGACGATGAAAATTAAATGAATAATGCAGTTCCGTTTTCCACGTCATCCGATATGAGGAACATCATGAAGAGTATGCGCAGTTATTTAGACGCACATTTTAATGATGAAATGAATAACAGAATGGAAGACATCGAATAATTTGTTGACAATCTGATGCTTAAAAAGTCAATGCAAAGAAAAATATCAGATTATTTTCCACAAACTCAATAAATGTTTGGTGCTTAAGAAAAACTTGAAAGTTTTGTATAAAATTTCATTAAGTTCTTGTGAATGATTTTTTCCATCTTTTTTAAATACATGCATGAATACACATTTACGTACGTAAATAAAATGTACTCTAATAAGCTTAATTTTATTGAATATATGGGTTTTTTTTTTTTTTTTTGCAATATCCTTTAACGCAAAATTCTTTTTAAAAGGAAGAAATATTTCAGCCCTCTCAGTTTCGTGTACCGTGACCGTGTAACGTGTTTCGTGTAACGATTTCCGCCGTATTTTAAAACACTTATCAAATTGGCACTTCGGCTTGCAATTCCTGTATAATGCAACATTTTGTTTACATAACTGGAAAAATTCTTATTTAGGTGCACTGTTGGACGACGACTTTTGAAATCACGCCAAAATAGCGCCAAATAGGGTTCCCTGAAATAAAGGAACTATTGGTTGCTAATTTTGCGTATAAAGAGAAGGTAGACAAACTTAGTTCTCAGTTTGGTAACAGTAATTAATCGGTGCCAAGCAATGCACCAAAGTAGGATCCAACGACACATATTCCTCAGTTATAAAGATTGATGTCGTTTTCTTCAAGACTTCAGTAGAAGTTATATATGTTTAATTCCATTTCAAATAAATGTTCTAGAACGTCTTAGGAAAGAACAAAGTTTGAATGTGAGTGGGCTTTTTTTTCAATAGTTTTAAGTGATTATTATAATAATGAAATTATGAATATACATTAGTGGGCAAAAGTTAAGAAACAACCAAATATTCAGGATTTTTTTTTTTAATTAGTGATACAATATAAAATTGAAGTTTGGTATAAAAATATTCAAAAGTCTTACTAAAAAATAATAAAAACATTAATAGTACTCGCTCTTGATCATGGTATGTAAGTATGAAATTGCAATTGTTCAAGAAATATGTAACAAGAAGCCCTTGTGGAGGTTTTAATTTGGTGATATGACCACACCACCTGATAGTAATGCAACTCTTATGCTGTTTACGAAGCTGTGTATGCCTGGGAACGATAAACCCCACTCCTCACCAAAGTATTTCACAGCCCCGAAAGTGTTCTTCGAGAGGGCTTGCGAGCTTAGCATTCCACTGCTGTTCAGGATTCAAGTCTGAATAGCTGCCTGCCGCTCCTTCCCTTCAATATCTACAATCTTGGTGTATTCGTCGACTAAAATCCCCAGTGTGGACGATGGGGACTAACTTACCTCTGAAAAGTTTCAAATACAGCTCTACGTTTTCATCTCTATATCTCAGAGCGGTCAAGGTACCCTGAAAAATGTACCGTTCCGTACACCCGTTCAACATCATGCCAATCCAGAGCATAACACCACCCTCTTGATAGTGGTTCAATTTGATGGATGTTGGAGGATGGTACCGAGACTTTGGCTGTCTCCATATGTGAACACATTCTAAGTCACTGTTCAAGCTGAATCTCCACTCATAATGAACGAGAACATGCTACTGCCCCGTGTCCATGGATGTTGTTTTCTGTACCTTGTCAGGGGAGCTCAGAGGCGTAGCTACTGCCGTATCAATGATACGGGGTCCCCAAGCTACAGGAGCCCCAACAAGTGTAACTACAGTCCTACTAATAGCAAAAAAAGGTCCCGAAGGAATTTTGATACCCTTTAGTGCCAGCTACGCCAGTGGATGAGCTCTTCTGTTAAATACAGTGAGTGAAATGTAGACTATATTGATCTCCTGACATTAATTCTTACTCAACAAGTCTTCCGTAAGTAATCTAACTCGAAACTGAGGTACCTGAAGTGGAACACTAATTTGCAAGTTGATTTGCTATCGTCTCTTTTTTAAAGCCAAGAAATAGTGCTTCTGGCTTGTGTGCTCTTGGGAGCCCTGTTATTATTCCTTTGAATATTGCTCCAGTCTCTTGGAACTTATACCATAATCTGGAAAACATATTTGGAGACGCATTGAGCTATCTTATTACCACTTGAGAACAGTTTGCCTCATATTTTCCAACAGCTCTTCATCATAATTCATCATCTAGGAATTGTCTTTGAATCATTGTTTGAAAAAATTTATAAAATAATCGTAAATCTTCAGAAACACGACCAAACTAGAACCTCAAAGATTGATGTTTCAAATACATGTCATCACAGTTTTCTTAATCTGCCTATAATAAAAGAGATGTATCGAATTAGACTGGATAATTAAAGAAACCACCTTTTCTTTGTTATGTTTTACAATTTTAATAAAAAACGGATTACTAGTTTTTTGAAAAATCAGCTTATACGTACAAATAAGAAAAACATACTTATTTTTTTATTTTTGCATATATATGTGCGTATGTATAAATATAATCGATATTTTTTTAAAAAATTCTAATTACAAAATTTGTTAAAAACTGTCAAATATCACGATTTTTTTTTGGGGGGGAGGGGAATGCCAGACTTACAATTTATACATATTTTTTTTTTATTTCAAAAATTTTTTTATTTACAAAAATAATAGTTTTTTAAAAATTATTTAAACTAGCATTCTGGAAGATTTTGTTTTTTTTTTGAATTAATAAGTAGCTTAATTTATTTTTTCATAAAATTTCGAACCAAATCTTACAAACGTGAATTTTTGTAGAATTCATCCATTTATAAAAAAATAAATAAAAGATGTGATTGTAAAAGTAAAATATAAATTTTCTCTATCTCCCAATTATCTTATAAAGAATAAAAAGTTAAATTTTATAACGAACAGGAAGTGTTTTCCATTTAAAATCAACTTCAAGAATAATTAATGTTTCATATCAAATAAAAATAATTAACTCAGAAATGAATTCCTTAAGACAATTCAAAGAACTTGGTCAGGAATTCGGTAAATAAATTGTTTTGAAACTAAGAAAAGAAAGATTAAAGGATTTGGATTCCGTGATTGTTTCTTTAAAAGAAGAATAACGAAAAAAAAGTATTTCATGTTTCTATACACATAAAATTGATAAATAAAATTCTTTTGTGTAAATAAATTAAACGAAGCATCACAAAAAATAATCCGACCATTTATAATTTCGCATGTAAATTTCCTTATACCAAATTTGCAAAAGGAATTATAATATTGGGATACCGAATACCGGTATTTTGATCCATTTGTACAATTTTGTAATACCTGTATTCACAAGTTTAAATACCGTTTTTTCGGTATTTACTAGAATTTTTTAAAATTGTCTTCAATATACACTCAAGAGCCAAAACATCATGACCACATATCAATAACGAGTTGGCCCACCTTTGGCGAGCAACACAGCTTCAACCCGCCTTGGCATGGATGCCACAAGTCCTTGGTAGATGGCCGGAGACAGATTATACCAGATGTTTAAGCAACGGTCACGCAAATCCGAGATATTGTGAATTGGTGGTCTTTGAACTCTGAGCTGCCGTCCCATGACATCCCAAATGTGTTCTATCGGATTGAGATCCAGTGAGTTAGCCCGCCAGGACATTAACTGGAATTCAACATCATGTTCCTGTAACCACTCCAACACAATTTTAGCCTTATGACACGGGGCGTTGTCCTGTTGGAACATTCCATTTCCAGTTGGAAAAACAGGGGCCATGTAAGGATGTAAAAGAGGTCCGCAATGATGTTCAGATACCCTGTAGCATTCATGGACTGCTCTACCACAACCACGGATTTCCAGAGACGCCCAAGAGAACGTCCCCCAAAGCATAGTACCGCCAGCACTGGCCTGTGTATGACCTACTGTACATTGAGGGAGCAACTGTTCACCTGGAAGACGGCGTATCCTGACACGGCCATCGGCGTGATGAATGACAAACCGTGATTCATCTGACCAGGCAACTCTCTCCCACTGATCCATGGACCAGTTGCGATGTTCCTGGGCCCAGCGCAGGCGCAGTTGGCGATGACGCTTGCTCAGCAAAGCACACGAGTGGGACGTTTGCTGAGTAGCCCCGTAACCAACAGTGTCCTCTGAATAGTGTGCTCCGATACTATTCTACTTGCCCCTGCATTGTATTGGACTGTCAGCTGAGCCACTGTCTAGTTCCGGGTTTGCTTCACCATGCGAGACAGTCTCCGACGACCTTTTCCTTTGATAGCGTGTGGACGTCCAACACCGTGTCGTCTACTGTTGGTTTCACCGTCATTCATCCACTTTGCGTAAGTACTAACAACTGTAGATCACAAATAACCCACGAGTCGTGCAGTTTCGGAAATACTTGTTCCGAGCCTTCGAGCCATTACAATCTGCCCTCTATCAAAGTCGCTTAGATCCGCAACCTTTCCCATCACACACAGAAGTAAGTGAAAGAATGATTCTTCAGATTCTCCAGCAGCAGTTAAATACCACTTCCACCTGATTACGTGCCTTCCACGTCATCCAGGCGAGTTCTTTGCAAAATGTGGGGGTGGCCATAATGTTTTGGCTCTTGAGTGTATGTTAAGGGATCCTGAAAATAGCAGAATATTATACGTTTTTGTTTATATGTCTCCCTAACGGGTGAAAGTAATTAGACTGTGAATACAAGGTTGCATCGTGCAGTCAAGAGAAGTGGTAAAATATATGAATCATCCAAGAAGGCAAGCCAATACTATGCTATTACAGCTCAGAACAATACTGCATACAGTGACGTAACGGAGAATATTAGGGCCCTGCAAACTCAGGTTTAGGGTCCCAAGCCCAAATACGTACTTAGCGTCAGTCAAGCTTTGGGCTCCTTAGAGTCCTTGGGACACCCCGTAATACGGGGGTGTACGTTACGCCACTGACTGCACACCCGCAGGATTCGTATTCTGATATTCGTATATGTGGAAATAATGTTGCAGTTGTGAAGAAAGTGAGTAATATTTCGATATTTTTAAAATGGTGAGTATTCACATGTATTTGTCTATCACGCTTTAGAATTCAAAATATTTTTCAGATTCATTAATATACCCATAAATAATAACACATAATAAAAAATAAGAATAACTTTAAAAAACATAAAAAATCAGTTGATAATACTTCGGTTTGGTTTCATTATTATGTAAATAATAATAAATATGGTGTTAAGAATAGTGGTGCTAAGAATATGGTGCACAGTGTAAAAAATGTTCAAAAATGTTAAAGTGAAAGGAGGAAGTAAAAGCGGAGTCCATATTCATTTAAAAACGAAACATGATACAAATTTGTTACAAGGAAAAAATCTAATTTCGATGAAGATACAATTTTTTTTTTTTTTTATGCACAGTTTCTATACCAAAGCCACCAGGAATTTCAAATTATTTTGGGGGGGAAAGATAATTTAGGTGAAATTTTAAGTAAAGGTGACAGCATTAGATAGTTTGCCATTTCGAGTGTTTTGCACTTCTACTGAATTAAGAAAATCCCTATCCGCCAGATGCTTTAAAAATCTACCAGCATCGATTAATACTATAAGAAGAACTGTTATAAACTACAGTAAAGCTGTGCGCAATTCTTTGAAACACGAGCGATTACAATTAAAAGTAAATGGTGAAAAATTTAGTCTTACATTTGATGAATGGACGAGTGTAAGAAACAGATGCTATTTAAATATAAATATTCATTCAGAAAAAATTTAGAGTGTAGGACGTACACATGTGTCGGGAAGTATGTCAACTGAAAAATGTGTGGAAGTGCTCAATTCTAAATTAGCGAAACATGGATTATCCCTGATTGATAGAGCAACAGTTATGAAAAAAATTTAAAAGTTGATTGGTGCGAATCAGCAATTGTGCTATGCTGATGGAATTCAATCAGGGAGTGATAGATGTATTATACCAAAAAAGAAATAATAGAAGAATCCACAAATACTGTGGATATAGAAACTTCAGGTTCCGACTTTGAAAAGAGTGAGAGTGATACTGACAATGAAGATAATGAGAATGTAATTGTTGAACAAATCAAGTATTGCTTCCTATAATTAATAAAGTTTTAAAAATTGTTAAGATAGTTAAACATTCCCCTACAAAAAATGCCTTATTACAAAAATATATACTAACTGAAAATAAAACAAAATATGTGTTAATGTTAGATTCTAAAACACATTGGAGCAGTTTACTCCTAATGATGAAACGATTTTTGAAACTGAAAAATTCACACAATACAAAAAGCAATGATCGACTTAAATCTGCAAATTAATTTTTCCCATAGTGAATTCGACTTAATATCCAGAACTGTATCAGCTCTACTTCCAATAAAACTGGTTGTTACGGCATTACGTTGGAGAGATTCTAATTTATTAACGCAGAAGCATACCAAAATAGAAAATGTCTTACAGTATTTACATAATTATAATGATTTTAAAGATGGAAATGAAAAAGAAGAAAAGAAACTGGCCAATTCAAATTTGATTAAGTTTGCAGTAATTTTTCTTAAAATTTTTTACCCACATACCTATCCACATTCAGAATAATTCGGTATAGTTATTGAAAGTGATGATGACACTAATGTCGATAGTAAAAAGGAATTATTTCTTGAACAGAAATTAGAATAAGCGATAGCTAAAAATTTTCACCTAACCAAAATACAATACAGAAATCGGCTGTGTCCAAAACCATCCGACGAGAAATCGATTTATTTGAAGAGGGATTTTGGAGTAAATATTGGATAAAAGTACATCGCACATTGCTAACAGTACCACCAACAAGCAAAGATACCATAAGAGCGTTTTCGACAGCTGATATTTTTTGCACAAAATTACGTTCCAGGCTTAATGACAGTACACTTGATATTATGTTTTTTAAGATTACCCATTTCAAAAGTTTGTAATAGTAGCACAGACTGAATAGTGAAATCTACACTTTTTTTGTGATTTAAACAAATAAGATGTTCTTTTACTTTTTTGTGATTCTTACTATACTGTTATAATTTATAAGTTACAAATATTTTTTTTTTGAGATATTTACATTTTTTAATAAAACAAAGAAACACCTGTGTGTTTTCTTTCTTTTTCTAAATTTTCTACTACCAGGGTATTAAAACCGGTATCCCGGTATTAAGATCTAAAAAATACAGAATACCGATATTGCAATCCCTATATGCAAATGATTAAATTTTCAAAACCAATGAAATGTTAACTTCGGTCATAGCGCGTATTTCTACTGCGCAGCTTAACTCATTTGCGCAACAGCCCACGGGGCAGAGGACTTCTGTGTCTAACAGTATATGTGACCTTGGGCCCTGAGGTACATGAACAGATGCTCCAATCAGGTGGTAAGTCTGACGCGAAACTCCCAGTGTTAAGTTCCCAAGCAAGCTTGGTACTCATTTATCGACCCACTGGAGGGATGAAAGGCTGATTCGACCTTGCCCAGCTAGGGGTTTGCACCTCGGACCTGTGGTGTGGAAGTGCGATTCATTAACCACTCAGCCATTGGGCTTCACTGCGCAACTACCATTGTATAACACTCTGAACGATTGCCCACAATTTATCTTTTCCATTCTAGGAGCAGGGTCGTTGGTGGTGGACGGGCTTCTGGATGGTATGTAGATGTTGTTCTCGGCAAACGGCAAGAGACGTCTTCTACTGCAGTGGCGGTGGTGTTGATGTGCTGGTGGTAATGTTAATGGTAATCTAGTTGTGACGGATCTATACGCGGCTCTACTAATCCCTTCATGACTCTTTTAGGAAAATATTTATTTCAATCAACTTTCACCGAGTAGGGAAGCGTGATTATGTAAATGAAGTATGTTATATAAATTCTGTTTTTGCGAGTTTGTGAGTTGGCACGTTGGAGTTGGCAAGTAGGAGTTGACATAAAGTCTGCGAGTTAATTGTTAGTTGAAGATTGAAAGAGAGTGGAATTAGTTAGAGGTCTTGGAGTTATCCAGGAAAAATATTACAGTGAGTGGATCCAACGACATTGATCAAGCCGAAGAGATCACCTGCAAGTTTCTAGTGTAGTATCCGATGCATAAAAAGTACAGGTATTGTGAGCTTGATTAAGTAGAAGTTAGCTTATTAGTGTGCAACGTAGTTATATTTGAGCATATTTAAGCTATCTTAGATTCAGTTAAAGGTCTGTAGTAGTATTCCCGTGTTATAGAATCTCACCTCTGTGCTCTACTATTTAATGATCTACCTTATTTAGATTTGTTTTGTGTTTGATTGATATTTTGGTAACAATAAATTAATTGGATTGAAATCATGTCTGTGGATCATTCAGTTTCTCCCTCACACCTAGACGGGTTTACAGGTAGAGAAGGGGGTTCAGATGTAAGCAGGAACCGACCGCTATCACATAGTGATCTAATTGGTTGTTGTAAGTGATATTAGAATTTACTAGATGAAAATTATTTAGGTAGTAAATATTATATATAAATTTTTATTTTTATTCCTAGGAGTCTATAAATAAAAGTTAAAATGTCGAGAACTAAGGGATTCGTGAAAATTGACATTCCTAATGAATTATTGTTGTAATGTTGTTGTAATTTGTTTAAATGTACTATAAGTGTTGTGTTAAATTGATCAGTTGTGAATAGATATAACAAAACGTCATTTAAATTTATTTAATGATTAAGAGCCATTTTAAATTCTTCATAATTATCGAATATTTCTTCATTCTTAAGAGCTGTAACTGTAACATTTTATTATTTTCTTTTAATTAAAAAAATTATCAACTTTCATAAAACTACTTGTTATTTTTTTTCACAAATTTGTATTTTAATTTATAGTATGGGGCGTAAGCAACCTATAGTTAATGCCCAGTAAATTTTAATTCACATTTGTCTGTTTCAGCAATATAAAACTTGATTGCATAAGCAATTTCTGTTAATGCTAGTACACTCAAATGCCATGTTGATAGTTGAATGATCGACTTATTAATGAAAAAATTCTTGTTATTCAATCATGCCCCTGGAAAAATCCCTGCTTTCTGTTCCAAAAATAGATTCTTTTTCTTCTTTTGTATGCAGAAATGTCAAAGGTCACGTTATTTCATGTCGGACAAAAGAAAATGAATCCTCATTTCTGTGGTGTTTTGGTGCTCTCTGGATGAATAACATCGATCGTTTCTTCCTTTGGGTAAGATATTTGAACGAGTCGTATGAACAGAGAATAAAAAAATCTTTGGAGGAAAATTTATCTCCAAATGGGGATGCATAGAAGAAAGCTACAGCACATAAATCATTTGTTATGGTAAAAAAGAATATTTTATTTGGTAGAGTATATTTAAAAGAAATAATATTTTTTTAAAAAAATAGCCACTGTGTGTGTATTGAAAAGGGATTCTGAGCAGGGATTTTTGGGTCGGATATTTTTACAGATAAGAATCTTGATAACCGCTTTTCAGGAAACGTTGAATGGAACTGAAAAAGGATTATGGAACAAACAATAAGAGAAAAAGCTTAATAGAATTATACAGTGACAATCGCTTAACACGAAACTGAAAGGGACTGAAATATTTTTTTACGTTAAAAAATTTCGTGTTAAAATATATTTGCAAAAAAAAGTTTATTTATTGAAATTAAGTTTATTGCAGTACATTTTATGCATAGATGACTTTTATATATGCATGTATTTAATAAAAAATGAATGTAACAAAAATATTCACAAGAACTTAATTTAATTTAATGCAGAATTTTCCAGTTTTGGAAAAACAAAACATTTATTGAGTTTTCGGAAAAGAATCAGATATTGTCTTGGCATTGTCTTTTTTTATCATCAAATTGTTCAATGTCGTCCCTTTTTTATATTTCACGATTGGAATGTGTGTCTAAATAGCTGCGCATACTTTTCATGATATTCCTAATTTCGGATGACGTGGGAAACGGAGCAACATTATTCATTTCATTTCCGTCGTTGGAATATGCATCAATAATATTTTCTGAGCTTTGAAAACTCCAAAATGTCTTTGTCTGCTATTATTGGGGCAGTTACACACATTTTCATCGTCTACTGCAACAAATTCTTCCGATGATACAGTAGGGAAGTCCAACAATACAGAAAAATTCTCAAGCATTTTATTAAGTGTCTGGTGAATTCCGTATTTTGTTCATACTTAGAAGAGAAATCTATTCGTGTTAAGCAATTTTCGTTTCGTGTTAAAAGAAAAAATGAATGAAAATGCGCAACAGTTTGCCGCGATTGTTGTATTGTTCCGTGTTAACCGATATTTCATCTTAAGCGTTTTCGCGTTAAATGTATTTCACTGTATTTGGATCTATAAACAAAAAGTAAATAAATAATACATGTATGCCTTCATTTTTCACAAAATTTCAAATTAGAACTAGTGTCTAACAATTAAAAAGGGTTCTTATGCATTTAGATTATTAATCCAAATAAATTTCTGCAAACCTTTTCAAACCCAGACTGTTGAAGTGATTTGAATTCAATAGAGTGCGTCGGAACGAATACAAAATACGAAGATTTTTGTCTGGTTGTATTTCTCTGGTTAAAATATATTAAAATCCAGAAATGAATAATTTTGATACAGTTAAACATTTTTAAGACACTAAAATACATTTTAACACATACGAAATGGTCCCATAAGTACCTGTCCTGACCGAGAGATGGCGATAGTTGTTTCAAAAATTTCACTGTATTAGAAAGTATGCACTTTTTAAAGCGCATGTTTCAAGTTTGAAAACGCCACGTTGTTTAGTATTTATTTAGCTGCCATCAATAGTGAACGATTTCAGTGAATTTGTAAAAATGGAGAAAATTGATCATCGTTATATGAGATACAATAATTTTATTTTGAAATTAAATTCCTAATCCCAACCAATATAAAAGCTGAACTAGATTCTACTTCAGGTGTGAGTTTGCTCCTTCGTTTACAACAGTAAAATATCGGGTCAGAGTTTAAACGAGGCCGTACGAACTGCCGAGTCGAGCATCACAGTGGTCGATCAAATGAGTTGACGACTCTAGAAATGATGAATGAGTGAATATTAACGTCCTACTGTTCAGCTACACGAGGGCTTTTGGGGACGGTCCGCGAAATTTTGAACCATCGTCAAGTGACGCTGATGACACCTGATGGAGATGTTTCAATTGAGTGTTTAGCGAAGTTTTATAGCAACAAAGCAAAATTTTTGCGCCGTTTTATAACCATGGATGAAACATGGGTCCATCACTTCATACCCGAGACAAAAGAACGAAAGAAAGAAAAAGACCCTTTTATCTGCTGGAAAGGTCATGGCCTCGGTATTTTGGAATGCGCGCTAGATGATTTTCATTTGTGACGGGTGCTTACGCGTTTCACTAACCTTCTCTTAAATTCCATATTTTATTTATTTCAACCAATCTCCACCGGGAGCCAAAAGTGTGACTTTTGCAAATGAGATATTTTATATAAGTTCGGGTTTAGCGAGTTCGAAAAGAAAATGAAAGGGGGAAATGAAATGAAGAGTGGAAGGAATTGAGACAGTAGTTTTTCTAGTGGAAATATAGTCGTCGGGAGAAAAGTCTATTGAAAAGTATACATAAAATCAGTTCGGGACAGAACTGAGAGAAAGCTGAGATTGAAGCCGCTCATTAAAGCAATCCAGATATAGAAGTAATTAGAAGAACCTGACTTAAGAAAAGGTATCAGGTCAGTTAGTTTTCTCAAATTAAATATAAATGTGTAGCTTAATTGTACGCGTCGTCCTCCGTGGATTCAGTTAGGATTCCGTCGTTCATAATCGAATTCTTCTCATACTCCACTGTGTTTTATTGTTCTTAAAACTTGAATAGTATTTGTGTAATCTCTCAATTAAGAAAGATCAATAAATAAGATTGATTTATTAAATAAGTAGTAATTAATCATGAATTCAACACATTCAGATTTAGATAATACAAGAAGGGGAGTTAATAATCTTAGAGGTAGTGATAGACTACGACACATTGACTAACTTGAAAAAGGAAAATCTATCAACGGCGAGTATTGCACGAACTTATTGCAACGTTTGAGCGAAGAAATCAAGCCAAAACGACCGCATTTTGCTAAGAAGAAAGTGTTGCTTCATCAAGTTAATGTACCTGTTCACAAATCAATTGCAATGGTCAAAATTAAGGGATTAAGGTTTGAATTGCTACCTCATGTACCCTATTCGACAGATTTAGCCCCCTCGAATAATTTCTATTCCCAAACTTGAAAAAAATAGGCTCAGTGGGTTAAGATTTTCCAACGATGAAGAAGCAATGCCGGCATTTAATGGCTATTTTGAGGAACAAGACAGTTCTTAGTATAAAAAGGGTATCGAGCTCATTGAACATCGCTGGGAAAAGTGTATGTTGATTAATAAATTATGTTGAAGATTATGATAAAAGAAGATTATGTTGAAAAATAAATATATTTCTTTTCGAAAATTTTTTGTATTATTTTTCTTGGGTCGGGTACTTCTGGGGCCACCTTCATAATCATGTTTTAAGGTTCTTCGGACTACCTTCGGAGCACTTTTTTTGAAATATATAAATTTTCAACTAAATAAACTTTTTTTAATTTGAAATGGGGCATAAAACTAGGAATTCAAGTATAATTTCCACAAAATTAAAAATAATTTTCAATATATTGGGAATTTTGAGTGAAATTTTAGTGAAAAATTGCAGTTACGGTAAGGCTTTTATTGAAAATTCTAATTAATATATTCGAATAATGCTTAAGCATTACATAAATAAAATCATTATCTGTGCTTAGAGCTATAAAATTTGCGAGACTTTTGAAAAGATTTTGAAATATGGCATTTTTTGTGCAAGAACTCAATTTTTTACAAAAAACTAATGTTGTTTTCTCACAAAAAATGCAATAAAATACATAAATATATGTACAGAGATTAGATCATAGTCTAGACTGGAGATAAAACTAAGTAAAACATTTTCTGAAAATTTCAATTCAATATCATAGAAAGAAATCTTGTAGTGAACTTTACCGTGAAGCAAAAAATTGAAAAACATAGTTTCTCAGAAAATGCATTTAAAGATTTTAATATGGTATAAAAAATTTTCTACTAATTGTACCTTTTTTAAACTCACCATATTTATGGGTCAAGATCTCTTTAGCTTCATGTTTAATTAATTTGGACTTTTTTTAAACTTTTGCTGTTTTCTGGAGAGTTTTATAGACTATAACAACTGTCATTTTTAGCGAAACTTTGATGAAAAATTGCATTTACAGAACATTCTAATGAATGTATTCAAATAATATTTATACAGTACGTGAATAACATCTTTACATGTTTTAGGAATTAAAAGATTTGTAATACTTTTGAAAATTTTTTAACTATGCCAAATTTTATGCAAAAACACGATTTCTTAAAAAAATCAATAATTTTTTTTTTCATAAAAAAGATATATACATAGATTAGATTTTGATTCCAACACAGATATAACTAAATAAAATATGTTCTGAAAAATTCAATTCAATATCTTACAAATATTTTGAGTAGGGATGTACTTCAGGTCTTGTAAACTCCATTTCCGGTTCACAAATTATGTTATAACTTTGCTTCTAAATATCGTAAAAATAAAACTAGAGTGTTTTTTTAGAATCTTAAATGTATGGGCTATAAAATAAAAGCATAAAATCAATTTCGAAAATTTTTCCCAAAACGACGAATTTTGGGTAGTCACATACCTTAATACCTTTAAGTTTGAAAGGAGGGGGAAGCAAGAGGACCATGTATGTTTGAGTAATTTTTCTCTGTTAGGGATAAATATTAGATAATATATATATATATATAGATAGATAGATAACATTCTATTAAATACAATAGCCTAGCTTTGGAAAAGGTCATTAGAAATTCAAAGAAATTAAAAATACGCTCATGAATTAAAAATGGCTGTTAAAAGGAAGACTTGAATTAATTTCAGAAAAAAAAAATCTTCTGTTACAAGTAATTACAGTGAACACACACACACATACACACAAGAACATTTTTAATGAATTTCAATTGGAACTGCTTTCTAATAATGAGTTTCATTATATATCTCAAACTGCCAATGAACGTAACTGAATTTTCTTGTACAGCAGCTTTTATTATAGGTGTTCAAAATTAAGAGAATTTTTAGAGATTTTTTCGATTATTTCTAGAACTACTGAACAGATTGTAATGAATTGGGTCGTACATAAGGCTGATATAATGCAAAATAAAAGTCAAACAGTAAAAAAACACACATGATTTCTCGCAGAAAATGGGTCTTTCGTTGTTTCCATATGAAAGTACAGTGAGAATATATGGAAAGAAAACCTGCCTGCCCTGCAATGTCCAAGAAATCGACCATTACGATAGCGGAGGCTTGATGGTTAGGCAGGCATCATGTTGGAGGCCCGAACACACTTCATGCCTTTGAAACTGCTGTGAGGAATAGAAATGATGTCTTGGTGCCCTATGTTTACCTTTTCATGGATGAAGTCGGCTCTGATTTTATTTTAATGGATTACAACGCGAGGCACATAGAGCTAAACCAGTTATCGAACTCCTGGAAAGCGAGAATATTCACCGAATGAATTGGCCAATTAGATCTCCAGACCTCATCCATATAGAGCATGCCTGGAGAGAGCAACTCCAACTCGCAAACTTCCTCCGAGAAACCTTCAAGTCCTGAAAACAGAGTTACTGAACGAGTGGGATTAGTTGCCGCAGGAATTTCTAAATTTCCTTATTTCTGGTATAAAATCCTGATGCGAGACCTGTTTATCTGAAAGACATACCCAGCATCAATTTTTTTTTTAATATTCAGCAACTGCTGTTTGATACCTTCTGACTTCGATAAGTGTTACGCCAACATGCGTGTGTATTTTAACTGTTGAATGGATATTTTTTTGCATTATATACATACCATTATGTACAGCCTTGTATACGTACCAAATAAATTTCATTAAAATATGTGCAGTAGTTTTAGAAGTAATTCGGTATACATAATACAAAAAAAAAACTATATAATTGTTTTCATCTTTGCTGACAGTGCTACAATTTATCCTAGATACATATGCAAATGAATAAAATGTAAAATTTAATTTGCTGTCCTTGAGTATAAAGTGGCTTTATATATATATAACCTACATAATGATCCCCCAGAAAACCTTTAAACCTTCATATGGTCCATGGATCTCTCGGTTATAGGTAGATCTAATCTAACTTGTTGAAATAACAAAATATAAGGAAAAATTTAATAATCAAAAATAAATCACGCAAAAAAAAGAGGCAATATCAACATTTTCTGCATAAATTGGATCCTACAGGCATAATGGTTACGAGGCAACTTTCAGAGACAGTCAGTAGAAAAACTAGGTTTTTTTTTTAAAGTGTAGTGTAGAATAGCTCGATTGGTTTCTTCTCAACTTTAAAAATTTAAAAACAAATTTTAGCGCATACACATATGTGAAGCCTGTTTTTTTCTTTCTTCCTAACAAATAAAAGCAATGAAAGTCAAATGGACTCGATTCATCTGACGTCATAACCACATGATAGTACGCTCAACAAATATTCACGTGTTTCATTCGAGTGAGTATTTAGGCGGCATTTTCGGATTGCATCTAGTATCATATAAGTCGTTCAGAAGCAATGGAAATTTACGCTTAAAATAATTTCGTTATTCTTAATTTTATTTCAAAGTTTCAGAAAATTTGGTCGATAACAACGCTTAAATTGATCAACAACGCTTAATCGATAATATATTATTCATGCGTTACAAATTTTTAAGACCATTGTGAATACAGAATTAAAATTCCCTTGTCGAATTATTCTTTCATTTTCCTTTAACTGTGACACAAACTGTCACACCTGTAAGTATATTTCTGCTGTTGGGAGTCAAATTTTTTAAATATTTGGTGAAATAACACATTAATTGTTGATTTAAAGTTCTTCTACTGGGGAAATTGATCATGAGTTTTCGATTTAAAATTCATTTACTTCGGTTGATTTTAGTTATATGCTTCTTAGTGATTAAACGTTGCTGAATCGAAGGGAACAACATTGTTGAATAATTATTCAACGGGAATAATAATATTAATTAATAATTGTTTGAAGTGTTAAACTGCAATTATATTTTAAATGTTTCCTTATAATCCTCCACTGACTTTGATTAAATGTTGATATAATTTATTTAAAAATTTCTGTCTATTACTTCTATGTTTTAAATATTTCAAATTTTAACACGCTTTTATAAGTTTCACTTGTATGTAACGGAATCTTAAAACTCGATTTTTACCGTTTTTAAAAGATCGAATTAATTCGAAATTTTGCACACTTGTCAAGAACCGATGACGATACAGTAATTTCATAATTTTGTTCCATTGTCCTTATCAGGATCGTCAGGAATAACGATAATCAGATTTGGCGACAATTCCAGAAACCACTTCCAGAATTGGCAACTTATTGCATATACAATTTTCAAATTTGGCGACTAATTCCTTTTTCCATTTTCAGATTTGGCGACTAATTCCAGATTTAGCAACTAAAAGAATAAGGTGTAACCCTAAAGCGAGTATTTTTAATTTAAAGCTAATTATATGCAAGTTTAAAATACACTTGTGGTTATTA
>BMAO01015216.1:0-14442 GCA_019973975.1 Trichonephila clavata | reverse complement strand
ATATATAATTAACGAGATTGGCGCTGTTACAGAAGAAGTAAGCATGTCCCAAACCAGCGACAGACAACTATTTAGCTTGAAGTCTGCTCTTTCAAATGCAATGCTCTCTTTTCTGTAAACAAATCGTATAGTCATAGTCTTCGTCGCGTTGGAGTTATTTATTTTTAGGATTCGCCGGGAAATGATAGGTGTAGCAATAGAACAAGGAATTGTGAAATTTTATATGAAACTTGGAGAAACTGTTACTGAAACTTATAATTTTTTTAAAGAAGTGCATGGCAACAAAGGTTTATTGCTTGTTCGTGTATTTGTATATTTACGTGTTTCAAAAGGTTAAAGACGTTGAAGATGATTTACGCCTGGATCACTGTTCCACATCAAAACGGATGACAATATCGAAAAAATCGGTAATTTTGAACGATTTGACCATCGGTTATGTAATCGAGCAATTGCTAAGACTTCAGAAATTGACAAAGAATACGCACAGCAAATTTATGTAACAATTTTGGCATGCAAATAGCGTGTGCGAAAATGTTACCTAAAAATCTAACGTTTGAACAACAAAAAACTCTAAAATATTTGCATTGAAACTTTTAATGCCATTGAGAATGACCCAAAAGTATTTAAAAAGATAATAACATTTGACAAATAGTGTTTTTTTACCTATGATCGTGAGACGAAGTACAAATGTATGCCCTCAAAGAGCCCAT
The DNA here is from genome assembly GCA_019973975.1 of Trichonephila clavata. NCBI lineage: Eukaryota > Metazoa > Arthropoda > Arachnida > Araneae > Nephilidae > Trichonephila > Trichonephila clavata. The sequence goes on along the minus strand of BMAO01015216.1, from coordinate 13,732 downwards.
CCACCAAGAGTCAAAAGAAGCTCGAATGAGAAAATCCAACTTCAAAGCAGTGTACCATCACTGGGTTCTCAAAGGTTAAACTATTAATCAATATTACTACCTTGACTTTTTTGTTGAGCTCCGTGAAAGAATAAGGAAGAAACAAGTCATGAGTTCTTCATCAAGACAAAGCGCCGGCTCATTGTGCATTGTCTATCAAGAGGTTCCTTGCCAAGTACAACATTTTAGTGTTAGACCATCCGTTTTATATGCCAGATCTAGCACTATGAGACATCTATCTGTTTCTTAAGGTGCAATCTACATTAAAATGAACAAGATTTTAATACGTTGAAGTTGTGAAAAGGAAAGTGGCATGCGTCTTGAAGGAGCTCACACAAAAAGACTTCCAGCACTATTTCGAACAATGAAAAACTCGCATATAGCGTTATAGGGATAGGGGAGGGACAAGGCCAATAAGCTTATTTCGGGTCTTGGGCGCAGAAGATCCCTTCGCATTGGTATATCAAAATTTATTACCAGGAAAAACGGTCCAGCTTGTGAGCGACTTCCCCTGAAGTCACTCCCTCACCGTCCTGCCTACCTAAGGGTGGGGGACAAAGCATGACCAGAAACTTCTATAATAATTATTATTTTATTATTATTCAAGCACACTAATCAACCACAAGTTAAACCACAAGAGGATGCCCTAGGAGTGACATAAAGAAAGCAATAAACCCTAAGTGAACAAGCGCAAGTAATCAGTTTAGTTTAAACCTAATCTATCTTAGACTATAAATTCCCAATCCACTAATTTAGTATAGTGGCAAACTTCGTTCTTAACTTAAGTTGTGAAAATCAATTAAATCTCACCTTCGTAATGCCGCAACAGTTTCTTCACTCCTCTCTTACAACTGCAAAAACCCTGACTTTATATAGACAAACTAATCTCCGTATCTGAGAGGGGTGGCTGTGAATTAACGCGAATGCTAGGTCCCTAAGAGGTTAGGATGAAGGTAATATCCGTCACAAGCTTATCCGGGCCCTTCAGGCCCTTCCAGGTCCCGGACTCCAAGGTGCCTGTCCCAAGACCTCAATGGATAAACCGGCACTAGGGATGGGTGTATATTGAAGGTGGTAATCAGTAAGTGTGTATGAAATCAAAATAAAAATGTTTATAATATCAGTCTCGTTATTTAATAGGCACACCTTATATATCAAAACTGACAAACAAAAAAAAAACGTATCGCAAAATATTACGAATGATTTAACAGAATATTTTTTTACACAGTGAATTTTATGAAGATCGACCAAATATTTTAACTTTTTAGAATTTTGCGTCCAGTTCCTTAGAATTTGTTTACCTTAAATTAAATAACACATATTTAGTCGCTATATGCCGGACTTAAACACAAGAATGTTTCTTCTTTTAATACATATATCCGAACACTTTAAAAATTCTTTTTTAAGAATATTAGAATGCATTTTTAAAGATCAAAATACCAATGAATATTAAGACTTAACCAGAATTACTTAAAATAACCTATCTAAATTTTACATTACAATTATAAGTGAAATCTTAGAATTTTTTTAAAAATTATCTTAAGCAGTTGGAGGAAAAAAGTAATAAGTTTATAACAAATAAAAGTATCACTAAATTGTACAAACATTTATATGGGTACTGTATGTAAATGTTATTGTTTTATTAAAATATAAAAATCTTAGAAATAACCTTATAAATACTGTAAGGAATATGGTATATTTATGAGGCTGTATTGAAATTACACTACGTAACTCAAAAATATTCATACAATAAGAATTATTTTAATACATTCCCTAGAAATTAATGTAAATTTTGTTTGAAAAGTTTCATAGAAGTACATTTTTACGGTTTTGAGTATCAGATTCTCCATGATAGATTTTGAGCAATTTAAAAACCACTTGGTAAATTAAAGCCTACTTCTGATTTTTCTAATTTGTTGTAGTTTATTCTAATTTGGGCTTTGAAGCCAAACGATTGCTCTATTAAAAAAAAAAAGTTTTTTAAGCCAACATGAGTTTTGATTAAAATTGTTCATTTTCACGTGTTCGGATATCCTAAATCAGGGTTATAAACACAAGTTATCTAATTTCGTTAAATTCAGTACAGTAATAAGGGCTAGCGAAAGACAAACTCGGCATTTTTATGTGTCAAATATCTTTATTTGTGTTAGACATAAAAATAAAATTAGGCAGGAATAATTACTGACTGTGGGTAAAAATTTTAAAAAGTGGCAGCAAATTGCCGAAGATCATTCTAAAACTGTAAAGCTGTGACATAGCTATAAGGGCTGCAGAAAAATTAAGTTCTGGAGTTTGAACAAAAAAGCTTTCTTGAAACAAGACAAAAGTTCTTCATTTGCATCTAGAAGATGGATCGCCAGTCAGCTACCATCAACGTCATTTCTAACTTCTTTTTTATCGACACATCACACATAAAAATCTCCATAAAAACGCTTCTGTAGCAACTGACAATCCTACCGTAAAGTTATTAACCTTTCAAAAAACTTCATTAAGAAAATAAAAATGCTTCATACAACAACGTTAAACCGCTACTAAACTCTTCAAAGACTCGGTCGATATTCAGAAGGATGTGGTATAACTTTCAGAATTAAAGAATGCCTGCCCCATTAAATGTTCAGCTCCAGTGCATATATTGTCGTTATGCGATATTTTTTATTCTACACGCCGCCGTCGTTGCAACAATAACGACTCAACTGCCATCAGACCATAACAACAGTTAACGTCTAGGGGTAGACGCGCTTTCAGCCTTTGGTTCGACGCCTCTTTGAAAAAACGCCGACGCTTTAATAGATATCCTTAAACGATCGGTATCAGACATGCTGCCCAATTAGGAAGCGTCAAGTTGAGAGGAATGGGGAGAATTTAGGAGGTTGCAGTTCGCTGAGTTGATTATTTTGGGTATTGTGTGAAGAAGAATTCGATTTTGTGAAAAATGCTTAGGGACATTGGGCTCATTATTGACATTTTTAAATTCTTTCGCTCAATACTTTTTTAGAATGCTTTGAATTGGAATTTTAGGACGATTTGACATGTAGTTGTGACTTTAAAAAACGCATAACTATTTGTGATAACGATTCTTCAAATTTAGAGGAGTAATGATTCTCAGATGACGTAATATATTTATTTTCTTTACAGTCTCAATACACATTTCCTTGTTTTCGTTTTGTTGTAATGGCAAAGCATATGGCCCACGACTGATTATCCAAATACAATAAAACTTCTTTAGTAGAATTCGCAGAGGACAAATGTATACTAATTATCCAGAAATGGTAACACTTGAAAATAGATTTATTATTCCAATTGATTTGTGCATTTGACTTTCTTATATATCTCTCTCCATGTGCAAAAGAGTTTTTTGTGATGCGGTAATAAATTTATTCATACTTAAGGTATAGTTCTTAAAAATGAGTCGTAAAAAGTTTAACTTAACTGGAGTGCCAAGAATGATTTCCCGACCGCCCCCCCCCCCACTTACAGAGCTTTTTCGTCAAATCCGCTTACGTTACAGTTCGTGATGTCAAAGATTTCTCCAGTAATTTCCAGAAACATCGATATGGTTGTCAACATGGTCGCCAAAAATTATGCCAGCTTGACTGCATTACCAGTATTTTACCGTTTGCATTGAAACGCCTTAACCCGCGATCACTCACGCGGGGTGTTCTCTACACCCCAGCAATAATATAAAGTTAACGATTTTAAAATGAAAATTTTATAGGTTTAGTTTAAATTAGTGTTAGTCTCATTTTTATGCAATATATTTAATTATTTTATTTGTATAATACAAAAAACAATTTGTAATTCACATGCAAATCACGAATGCTAGAAACGTCATTTTCAAGCGATATATACAGGGAGAATAGAAACCTCTTCTTAAGAATGTGAATAGTGCACGACATCCCTATCCCTATACTTCAAAGTGCACGCCATCCCTATTTTAGAAAACTCGGAATGTTTAGGTCATAGACGATCATTTTAACGGTTGCTGTGAAAGCAGGCATTTAGCATTCAATATACAGATGATGGTGCTGGTGCCTTGGTCGGTGTAAAAACATTAAGACATGATGCATGTACTGGAGCAGTTGGATGGGGGAAAAGTGAGATAATTTCAGCTTTTATCGTTAGAGGTATCGATCCTCACGGGTTTATGACCCTTTGTCTGAGTGACCCTCTGTCTTTCAAAAGTGGTGTATTATGTTCTTCAAGACTGGTGGAGTATATAAGTGGATGACGGACTAACTTCATATAACACTCTTTATAAATTGTTAAACCGTTGGAACTGTATCACTTTTGGTGGTAATCTGGCATCTCTGCTGAGAAAGTTTTCTTCTGCGAGGACAAGCATTTGCCCCCTCCCCCCACTACATGGTTCTCTCTCACAAACCGAACGACATGACTATTGCAGAATTCACTAGTTTGCATTCCTTATAACTATCAATGAGGGAAAGATACCAGCGAATTTCTAAAAAAAATTTCATAACTTGGTGGTTTGCATCCACCTTATGTTTTACATGTTTTCTGACCCTTTGCTCTTAAAGTTGCGTTTTTATTATCTCGAATTGTATGTATGGGAGAAAAGAATTAATTGATAAAAAAGAAAGTAGAAAACTTTGAAAATTTTATTATATATGTAGCAATCTTCAGGATTTTTTCTGTAGTTGAATGAATCAAGATGCTTAATTACATCACATCTACTTCGATTGAAAATTTAAAATCTTAAAATGCTTAGAATTTTTAAGAGAAAATCCAGTTCGAGAAAACCACATACGTATATATATATATATATATATATAGGTTGGTGTTGTGTGTAAAAGAATGTATTCTCTTCAAGTCTTCGAATTTTGCTGTTCTTACATGATCACTTAATAGATCTTCAGGAATATTTCTCTTCATCTTGAGACTAAAACTTGATAGTGGCTAGAGACGCTATTAAGGTTCTGTTTTCGAATTTTGAAGAAGGCGTGAATGTTTGTAAATGTAAAGCACTTGTGTGACATTGGGACCGTTAAATATTCGATAAGTCAAAAGTTCTCTCGAGAAGATGGTTGTAGGGTAAGAGGAATTGGAGATCTATAACCCCCTCCCGGGGAGTTCTCCTTCAAAGTAGAGGGGTGGGACGAAGCCAAAACCTCCTGCCATCTGTATGGAGCTCAAAGCTGAGATCAACAAAATATGTAGCCAATATGAGTCTTTATCCGCATCGACCAATCAGAGAGCAGTGTCTCTCAGCTCTCAATAAACTCAAAAATCTTCCATGGAAATTCAAGTCAAAAAGCCACTTTAAGTCACACTTCCGGATCCTCTCGCAACAACCAATAGCCTTCATGCCTCTCCGCAGACTATGTAATTCCACCTTACGTTGTTTCCAACATCTAAGACTGTCAGAATATGGGATTGAGGACAGTTTTACAGTCCAGATGCCCACAGACTAAACGCCATAAACGAAAAGATGTAATCTAGCACCTTGCCACGATTGCTTTCGTGAGCCTCGATCTGACACCATTGACTGCGTAACAACAACGGAAATAGTTCTAGAGAAATAGTCGTCAAAAATTAAATTTCATGTAAAACCATGAATAAATTTCATCTTTTTCTCTCAATTGCTCAAAGTTGAGATAAAAAAAATAATTTACGACCTATAATGAGTGCACGTATAAATTAAGGTTTACAATTGTACCCCAATTTGATAGGTCGTTGTGTGACTTCTTAATTTCTTTGTAACAATAATTTACTTTTCAAGTTGATGGATCAGTAGTGATTCAACAAAACCGGCGTAGGCGAAACGAAAATAGATTTAAAAAATGATTCTCTTTTCATTTCCATTTATGTTCAAATGCGGTTTGGAATTCACAGAACGAACCTCGGAATACTAACGTGAGGCGAATGTCAAACGCACTCAATTTGCGTTTAAGTAATGATACTAATATATCATGGCGCTGTCTTTCCGTTGCTCTGTGAAATGCTGAGAACCCTTTTGCGTAAACGTTGTTGTGATGTTACGATTTGCATGTTTTAGTATTAGAGTTGGCGAACATAAAACCAAATACGCCCAAATGTCGAATATATTTTTGTCGAGTTGACTGACTTGGGAAATATGCGCGCATTTTCGAAGAATTTCATTGAAACAGTTTGCGGGTGAAAGCAAGAATGTGAACTTTTAAATGAAGATTACCGAAGAAGAATTGGCATCTACAAGTGAATGACGTGATAAAAATAATCTCTAATACTGAACTAATTAACATAACTAAACCTTAACTTTAAAGAGGTTTTACTTTATAATTTTTTTCACATTTTAAAATTATTATTTAGCTTACATTTTTGAAAAAAATTGTTTTTCATTTAAATATAATAATATTTATTTTAAAACCATTGAGCTATATTTAAATAAAAATATTTTTACATCATACATATATTAGTATATATTAACACACAAACACTTACCGTAAAATTTGGTATATAACGCGCACTTTCAACGCAAGAAATAAGACTGAAATTTTCGGGTGTGCGTTATACCCCAGGTATAAAATAACGAACCGTAAAAAATTTTAAATAGATGAACATAGAAAAATATTACTACTTCTACATAGATCGGATTACAGTTTATTTAAAAGAGATGACATCCCTTATGAATGGTTGTAGTTCTAGAAGTATACTATTTTTTTTTAAAATCCAGGTATTATATCTCGAAAAAATGACTTAAAAACAAAGCATAGCACACACTTACATTTCTGCTTTCTTCGTAAATAAATTATAGTTTAAAAAAAACTGAAGAACACGCTTTTATACTGATTCGAATCAAAAGGTAAAAAAAAAAAAAATTCTTAATATAAGAATAAAATGATGAACGAGAAAATGAATGTCATTGGGGTAAAAGCGTGGGGGGCTTTGTGTTACATTTTTACACTAACTCAGCATTTCGGAATAGAAGTTAGAAACTATAACAATTGATATATTTGTAGAACATCCCACGTTTTTACCCCCAATGACATTAATTTTCATGTTCATCATTTTATTCTTATATTAAGAATAATTTTTTTACTTTTTGGTTCGAATCAGTATAAAAGCGTGTTTAATCAAACAAAAATCACACAGTTTAATCAATGACAAAATTCCACCCGGACAGACATTCAAGAAAGCGAGTTAATAAAAGAATGATAATATTAAGTGTCAATCGTATTATCCCCTTTTAAACGTATTGCTATAATGTTAATTCGTATGATCACTTCTAAACGTATTGTTTTATAAAAATGAAAAATATTTAGCAGTTAGAAGATATTTTTTTTTTTCACATGCAGGAACCTTTTTTTTATTTTAATTTTCAGAATTTTTTTTATTTTTGTGATTAGAATTGCTAACACATAAAAGATTTTTAAGTTCTCCATTTTTTCACATAAAAGAACACTTTTTGTGTTTGTTTTATTTTTCTTTTCCAAAGTGTATTTTACACTTGCATATAATTAGCTTTAAATTAAAAACACTCTCTTTAGGGTTACACCTTATTCTTTTAATCGCTAAATCTGGAATTATTCACCAAATATGGAAATGGTATATGAAATTAGTCGCCAAATTTGAAAAATGTAAATGCAATAAGTTGCCAAATCTGGAAGTGGAATATGGAATTGTCGCCAAATCTGATTATCGTGATTCCTGACAATCCTGATAAGTACAATGGAACAAAATTATGAAATTATTGTATTGTCATCGGTTCTTGACAAGTGTGCAAAATTTCGAATTAATCCGATCTTTTAAAGTGGGTAAAAATAGAGTTCTAAGATTACGTTACATACAAGTGAAACTTATAAAAGTGTGTTAAAAAGAGGGTTCGTGTTATACGGCGAATGTGCCAAAAAATTAGGAATTACTACTAGAAAGTATCTGCTCGACGGATATTTAGTGTGCCCCCACGAAGGCCCTATACATGCCTTCTCCAGGATTCAACTCAGGCCGAACCGGTACCAGAAGTCAGTGTCTCTAACCACTGTACCAGATGGCGGCTTAAATTTTTAGTTTACCTATTGATTGATTGTTCATTAGTGTCGAAATTACACGTAGACTCAAAAAAATGATGAACCAGGTAATTTTAAATAACAGTCTAGAGGCGAGGCACCTTAGCTGGTACTTTGTCTGCAGACTTCCATACCACACAAGCTTTAAGAGTTTTAGTTTCGATGGATTTAGCCCGCATGAACCTCTCTAACATAACTAGTTCATCTAAGAATTACATTTATTCAAGTATATTATGCGGAAAATACATATTTTATTTAAAAAATTAATTATTCCTTTTTTTAACATTTAAAAAAAATAGAGAGCAGGATTCTAGCGAATTTTAGGGAGTTTCTGTTATTTGTAACATGAAATTTCAGATTTTTTCCATAGTGGAATGATTTATTCAACGAACCTTTCACGCAAGCGACTTCTCAATTTCATGTGAATTTCCATATTTATTTTTTTCAATACTACAAAGGAATAATTAAAAATATATAAAAATATTTAACGAAGATCAAATATAATACGATAGCTTACGGCTTCGTAACTCAGTAAAATAACCTATACATGCTAATATTTATTATTATAAACCAATAATTTTTAATTCGAAATAGCTCTGAACACGTAGTGGACTCAAGAGTCTCTAACACATAGTTCAGACACAGTTTCTTGTGGACTAGCGTTATTAATTTCTAAACTTCGTAATTTACATTGGAAGTAGCAGGTATGCGAGTTCAGGCAGCGCAATTGGGATTGCGCAGACACAGATACTACAGACTGTGATATCAAGTAAGTGATTTTTTTCTTTTTCAACATGATGGACTCTCTGAAACGTTTTCATAACACCTTGACTTTGAAACCTTGATCAAATTAGTTACGCATTTTAATTTAAAAGTCATTGGGTTAAAAAAAATAATGATTGCCATCTAAATATGCCTGCAATACACATTTTAGTGTGTTCCTATAATTATCACTCATTAGAGAATTTTTATACTTCGCTTGTCTATCAGAAAAAGCTGAATAACTGACTGTAACAAATATAAGCTTCTTGTACCCGGAAAAAACAGCTATATCATCTCTTGCTTCGCTTCACAGCTGCTGCGAGATTTATCAAATAAGATGTTAAAAGTTTTGATGTGAAATTGACAACAGCTCCGGAGGTTAGAATAATATATACCTCACCAAAAATTATAAAAAGATACTCTTAAGATCTCACCATATATATGACATTCATGATCAGTTACACTTTCTACAATGAAACAAATTGACTAGCCATGCCATAAAGAACTTGACGCTGTAAGCATTTTTTTTCTCTTAGGAAATTACCCATGAAGACCTATCCAGTTTTAGTAATTAAGACAGTTGCAAGCTTGTCTAAAGGAATTTTAAACAAGTTTCAGGACATGTTCAACCTCCTCAAAGCCTCCGACTAGGCAACACTAAACACAACCTGACGCTTAACTAACTGTCCACCATTACTTAAGCCCATGGACGCATAACTAATCAGGCAATGATGACATTTTTATTTAAATTTATGTAATTCCCCCTTCTGGTGCAAGAGTGGTCTAGCCAGGTTGGACAACAACGAACTCTTTGTAAGGAAAATACTTGTTTTCATAACTTCACACATAACTGAATCTCTTCGCTTTAATTTATGGTTCATTTGGGTAACGAACAACAGGCTGTTGACAATGGGATGTGACAACTATTAGCAATTTCTTTCAAGACCGCATGAATGAATTTATAATCAGGGTGCTCGGTGGTATGGTTTCGAATGATTAATTATGTGGCGAATGATTTGCATTGCTTAAATCAAGTGTGGTCACACTGTAGTTCTACAGCTAGTTATTCGGGTTTCTTGGATAATATTGAGATAAAAATACATGCACAGAAAATCTTATTCCGATTGTTATATCATGTTTCAGAAAATGCAAATGTAATTTTTGATACATGTAACGCTTTTGGAATTATTTGCATTAATGCATCCATCATACAATCCTTGTGTGATTGATGTTACCTCAGAGGCACTCAGCTGTAAAGGAAGCTTTGTCTCCCAGATATTTTCTTATTTACCAAGAAATTTGAATTGAGAAATAATTTATTTTGGAGAAATGTGTATAATTTTAATCTGCAATTGTGTTTCAGAATTTTTTTTAAATTTTCAAAGTACAGTTGGGCTTTGAATTCATCGGGATCGGACATTTTGTTTGGCTAAATCGGATTTGTTTGTTGTATCGGGGTCCAAATAAAATACAATTTTTTGCACTTTCCTTCTGGAAATTCTATAAAAAGCAACTGCACACAAAAAATATCCCTAGTTAAGAAATTTTACACTTTTTATTCAACAGCTAAAAATACTATTAGTGAATTATTACGCTCCTGGTATTCTAAATTTTTAAATGCTGACTGATAAATGTTTGATGATATTTTCTATTCCTGACTAGAAGGAGTTCATTTTTCCCCTTACTACAGAGAAGAAAATACTACTTCATTTATACATCTTTCTGCACAAGGTATGTTTTCACAGTTTCTAAACAGTGTAAAGCATTAAAAAATGTAACAGTTTCAATAGGGTTTCATTATAAATCTCTGCATCAGAATCGTTATTCATTAGCTCCGACAAATCAACGGTTTCCTGAACTTAAACTGCACAGATGGGTAGTCCGTCATTAAATGCAACATAATCGTTGAAATTGAAGTGGCGCGCTTATCCGGTAGGACAGAACCTGGGACCTTTGGGTTCGAAGTGAGTGAATATTAACGTCGCACTGTTTAGCAACACGAGGGCTTTTGGCGACAGTCCACGTAATTTTGAACCATGGCCAAGTGACGCGGACGACACCTGCTTCGGGTTCGAAACCGAGTAACTTAACCACTACACCAAAATGAACACCATGGAGCGGAGGTTGTTACTAGCTTATATAGATAGAATCGCTACACACTCCCCTACCAGTGAGTTGGTGGTTAAGGCGAACGAACGATGTAGCTGTTCTATCGAGCGTGTAAGCTGCTGTGTCACTAGTTGTGACGGCTTTGCTGGTTGCGTCACCATGTGACGGCTTGAAGTTTGCGTCATACGCGACGGCATTGGTTGCATTTGCGGTGGATAAATGGCGCCATGACAATTCAGGTTGCCTCTTTTTTCTGAGTTCAACCAGGGTCACCAATGAAGTAATGCGCTTATCCGGTAGGACAGAACCTGGGACCTTCGGATCCAAAACCGAGTAACTTAACCACTACACCAAAATGAACACCATGATGTGGAGGTTGTTACTGGCTTACATAGATGGAATAGTACAAAATCTTAAGATATATCTGTAGTGAAGTGAGATAAAAAAGTTTCCTGTCCTGTTCAAAACTCCCATGATAGGTTACACTCAGGACTCATCTGCACCTGTTAAGTCTAATAACGCTCTGCACCCTGTCGCGATCGTTCGACCGCGGATGTGAGAGGGTTCGAGTGAAGATCAGCCATTGTGCTTATGCTGAAATCTGAGAAATGTTGTGGTAGCAACTGTCTTATCATTTCAAAGCAGTATTAAATTCACTCTACATTTAGAAGAGATAAATCTAAGGTAACTAAACGTTCTACAAAATTATCCTGTATATACTTTAAAAAAATTTAGATGACCTACAACTGAATTATTTCATTTTTTTAAACTAATTTTATTGCATAATTTTGTGTTAATTTTGTAACTTTGTAAAATATATTTTCTGTATTTAACTTTACTCTTCTGAAAAAATTGCTGAAATCCAATAACGAAGTGCAGAGCTGAACAAAAACTTTTCTGCCCAAAATTGCATTTTAAGGGCACTAAGCCAAATGAAATTGTTTCTTTTAATACAGCATTTTTTTAAATGTACACAGTCCAAAACTTTCTTGATTTCACTTACAATTGAAACTCATTCAATACTAAAATTATTCAAGAGCAAGTACGGTGACACCTCAGTATATATCCATCTCGGAATAAGTTCAACTTGATTTACGTCCTGTTTCAAACATGATCGGATCTCATTGCTATCAGTGGTGCTCTCGATCATGTTCTCACTGTAATAAGGACAGTATCTGGATCCTGACAGACAGCAGGAATTTCCTCCAATATTTGAAGAATTAGCCAAAGATTATGGACAGTACTGGTCTAGATATTATTTCCAAATTGGATATGGTTAGTCAGAGGAAACAAGTGTGTCTGCTGTGGAAACCGTCGCATGTGTTTCCTCCTGGGAACGACACTGGTGAGCTGGCTGAAAGGGTTGTGATCTCCTTTACCCCCGTTCCTCTGTCTTGCGCCATTCTGAAATAAATTCCCTCCTGAGAGTTAAAAATAATCTAACTTGAAGAACATCTCCTGCTCACTACTGGCACGCAGCTAAGAGTCACGGCCTATCTCTACAGTGTGCAAGAGATCCAGGGCTCTTCAGACGGCCTTGGCGCACTTTAGAAGCAACCACCTGCGTAGTATGACCTTGTGCAGGGGTAAAATCTTTCTTTACCTGTCCTTGCTCTCTCTCTGCTTCTTCTGCTCATATTCAGGACTGCTTGGGACAGTTGTTTGAAGATCAAATCTGACTTGTGACATTCTATGCGGAAAGGTCAAATGGACGGTGTTGGCTTTTTCTGCTCCATGGAGATTTGAAACAACAATAACATGTTTGTTCGAAAAATAGCTAAGCCCTTACTTCTTTAATCAAGGAAAAATTTTGAAGGGGTCCCAACCTAACAAATCAAATAATCGGTAATAATCATGTATAACAAGACACATTTTCGAAATATCATGAAAAAGAGAACTGAATTCTTCAGACAGATGTTTTATGAAGTCTAAGACCATTGATCTTCAACCAGATCCAAGAAGGCAAAAATAGCAAATATAAAATTGAAGTTTATAAAATATTCCGTATATCATGTAATCGCTTTAATATAATAAATTGTTTTCTAAATACTCCTTTAGATTTATTCAAAGTAAAATACATGTATATTTTAGTATTAAATAATATTTAAATATTTTTATGCAACTTCATCGAAGTTTATGACAGTAACAATAGTGTCATGGGAAAATATCAGTATTTTTTTAAAGCATATTCGTTTGCTATACGTCCTATTTAGTGTAAGTCGCAGATTCCAAAAGGATTAAGAATATACAATGTATATCGATAAATTATTGTGCAAATCTTCCATCATCAACTCCTACATTCATTCAATAAAGAAAGCTTCTGAATACTGAGTGAAATGAGCTTGAAAGCTTTAACAAAATATAATGTAATCAATTAAGAAATCAAGGTATCAGTTCAAATGGCGACTTTATCAGAAGACCATAGCTCAAATTTAAAGTCTTTTCTAAAAAATGCATGAAAAGTATTGCCATCAAATTCTGAACTATGACAAGTGTAACGAAAGTGACACCTGAACTGTCACTTGACGCTCCAGACCCCAATACTAAACAAAAGCGGTCTTTAAAGCTCAATCCCATTTAATATACAACAAAATCCCTTATTTCATACATCGAATCTTCTTCAAATCATGACCAAGCACAAAAGCTACTAGCTTGCAACTCGGAACGGTAACCATTCAGCTATAATAGTGCCCAAACATTGATTGAAAAGCTTTTCTGATGAGCAAGTGAATAAGTGGATGGTAGATTTAAATGATTTATTACGTAAATTTACACGGTGGCATGATGGATTTTCATAAACGTTTTATGGATCAAGTTTT
>BMAO01015215.1:0-17856 GCA_019973975.1 Trichonephila clavata | reverse complement strand
TTTTTAACAACTAGCTGTTACCCGCCCGCTTCGCTGGGAATTTCATGATGTTTTATAAATTTTTACTGCTTATATATATGTATAAATTATTGATATCTAAGTCCTGCATTAAGAATTCGATTGTGTGTATTGAAAAATATACTTATACCTGTAACTGTCGCCTGTTGATAAAAAAAAAAGGGGCAGAACTCATCTAGTTTGTGTTTTCTAAAAATCTCTAAAATTGAAGCATAGAATGATGTTTGCTCTTTCGTAACCCAAAAACCAAGTGGATTCCCGCAAAACCAATTTTCGGTGGATCTCTACTCCGTAAATTGAACATGCAAGCCAAATTTCAAGTCTAAATCTAACAGGAAAAAAAACAAAAGTTTTACTATCAATATCTCAGTAATCCCGTTGAGAGCCGTTTTCCAAAATAACCGCTCTTAGCGGATTTCAACTCAACAAAAGAAAAATGCAAACCAAATTTCATTATTATAGTCCTTGTAGCTCGAAAAAAGTAATTTTTTTGTCAATACGTCCCAGTAACCCCCTGCACCCCCAGAACTTGATTTGCTTAAAATACATTCTTAGTGGATCCCTATTCAACAAAAGAAACATGCTTAACAAATTTCAAGTATATGGGTCTAACAATTAAAAACAGGAATTTTTTTCTGTAACTCCTCTTGACCCCTCGCAACCCTCCTTGGGGGTCAATTTTCGGTTTACTCTTTGTTAGAGGAACTCTATTCCATGAAAGGAACATGCCTACTAATTTTCAAGCAGGATGATCAAATAGTTTAAAATGGAAATATTTATCAATTACGCCTCTTAATCTCCCGAAATTAAACTTAGTAGTTGATATTCGCGAAACCCATTTTGTAGCGGTTCTCTACTTTACGAAAGGAATCTGCTTATCAAAATTCAAGACTGTACGTCTAATAGTTTAAAAATGGGGATAATTATCTATAACGCCACTTGAGCCCCCGCAACGCCACTTCTGGGTCTGTTTTCACAAAACCAATTTTGTAGGGGAATTGCACACTATGAAAGAAATCTGCTTAGCAAAATTTGAAGACTGTGCGGCCAATAAATTAAAAATGCAAAAAAAAAATGTATCAATAACGCCCCTTGAACCCCCGCAACGCGGCCTAGGGGTCGATTTTCACAAAACACATTTTTTAGTGTATCTCTATCCTATGAGAGGAATCTGCTTACCAAATTTCAAACTGTGCGTCTAATAGTTTTAAAATGGAAATAATTATTTATATCTGCCCTTAACACCCCTTGAGGGTCAATTTTTCCCAAACCTGTTTTGTAGCGGATATTTACTCCATGAAAGAAACATTCCTACCAATTTTGAAGCAGGGAGGTGAAGTAGTTTAAAAACGAAAATATTTATCTAGTACGCCACTAAAAATCCCCCGCAACGCCATTTAGAGGTCTGTTTTCACAAAACCTTTTTATAGCTGATCTCTACTCTATAAAAGAAATCTACTTATCAAATATAAAGACTGTGCGTCTAATAGTTTAAAAATGGAAATAATTATATATAACGCCCCTTAAGTCCCGCAACGCCACTTGAGGGCAATTTTCACGAAACCCATTTTGTATCGTATCTCTACCCTATGAGAGGAATCTACTTACTAAGTTTCAAGACTGTACGTCTAATAACTTAAAAATCGGAATTTCTGACGCCCCTTAAACCCCCGCCCACGCAAACAATTGCTGCTAATTTGAAATTACAAACAGACACTTCAATTTATTTATTTGTATAGATATAGATTGGGATTATAATAACTATTGTTTAAATGTGACTAAAAATGTAAATAAAAAAAAAAGAAAGGATTAAAACTAACCGTAAAACTTATCAATGTTTTGTTTCTTGCATTGCTTTTTGCTTATGAAGCCTTGATTTATTATTTTTAAAAGTGCATCCGAAACAGCCGATGCTCTACTTAACTGAACAGTGAGATTCTCCTTTCATAAAAAAAAAAAAAAAAAATTATGGCACGTGTCAGCGTATTATCATGTGCGCGTAACACTATTATGTCTCATGAACAGCATCGGTCGCCAGTAACCATAACAACGACTTCATTAGCTCAGCTTGGCGTTCAATTTGGCGTTCATCTTGGCATTCAGTTTCACGTTCACCCGTATAGTTTCCGTTCCCGTAAGAATACGGGAATAAAATATAGCCTATGTTACTCCCCGTTAATGTAGCTTTCCATTAGTGAAAGAATTTTTAAAATCGCACCAGCCGTTTCTGAGATTAGCCGGAACAAACAGACAGACAGACAGACAGACAGACAGACAAAAAATTAAAAATTGGTTTTTGTTATGAGTACCGTATATACTTTTAGTGCATTAAGTAAAAAGCTGCTAATTTGAAATTACAAACAGACACTTCAATTTTATTTATTTGTATAGATAATGCATGTATAAGGTTGTCCAACGTCGAAATTCAATTTTTTTTAATTAAATGGGTTTTTTTACAAAAATGATGAAAACACATGGGTTAAGAAGGCCAAACTCAGCCAATTTGTGAATTTCAAATTTAAACCCTTAACCGGTTTGCCCGTACATTATAAGGGTTACTAAAATTTAGCCGCTACCGGTTTACTCCTACATTGTATAGGCTCTGATATTTTCTTTATTTTATTTGTGAGTATTTTTAATTCAATTGGTGGTATTATTTAGTGCTATGGTTTTGAAAAGGTGATGCATATGGTGCTGAAATACTTTTCATCTGGCATTTTCTCTGTGACGCAGACAGGAATTTTTCTTCGATGAAATCAATAATTTAGATCCTGAAAACTGTGTTCTAATGTATGCCATGGTTTTGCATTAACATTGGTGATTTTTGAAATTACGGATAACATAAGCCACAAAAACATTTTTTTTTGTGAAAGGATGAATTAAATTTGGGTTAAGATTCAGAACTATCTACTGACTATTTCGATCATTCTTCAGAGGAACACTCACACACAAGCATCTTTATATACACACACTAAATACTCTACAGTTAACGAAAGTACCAATATATAAAATTTTTATAAGATACATGAGAAATTCTTCACATATATTATGCAGAGTGTACTTACAAAAGCAAAAAGTAAAGAGTTTTTGTGTTCTACATTTGAAAAATAAGAAATAGTGCAAAAAGTTTAAATTTTTTTGTTGTTGCTTATGCCATCGGATCGACAATAACATCAGATCAAAGTCCACAATTTCATCGCGGCTAAGGGCTAGAATTTTACGCCTGTCGTTAGCCTAAAGCTATGTTCAGGCTTTGAGAAAAGTGTAAATAAATTTGTTGTTCTTATTATAAAGAGGACTCGTCAAACTTCACCCAGTGTTGTTAAGGCAGAATATTATGAAGAAAAAAGATGCAGAACTATTATGAAAACTTTGAAATTGCTTAAGGCGATATGGTATCATCTTCAAAATTTTTTTTATTTTTAATATTTGATATTTGGTTTTAATTGCATTTCATAAAGGTTAATATTTAATAATAATTCCATACGAAATTTTTTAATTTGTTGCAAAATGCTTGTAAAATTAAAATTTTTTTAGCTTTTTAAAGCATTATTTAAATCCCTAAGACTTTTTTAAATATGTCTCTTTTCTTTCAAATTTTTTTCCAAGTACCTTATAATATACTACATAAAACTGTGCATGGGGTTTTTTCCTGCTGCAGATCTTTAATTTTTTATTAATTTTTTATAGTTAAAATTCTAAAAATTCCCCAAAAAACATTAATTTTGACTTTGAATTTTTTTAGAAAAAGTACTAAACATGTTAGAGCTAATTTCATGCACAGTTTTACAAAAAATACATTTCAGAACATGTATAAAAAATTTCAAACCCATACTTCAATTATCAAAAAAACCTTAGGGTTTTGAATAACTGTATATATACAAAAATTCAACATGGAGAAATATGAGTTTGAAGTTTTCATTCCATGATATAGTATGATATAGTATTCACCGCATAGTCTGAAACTTTTATGAACTGTTAATTAGCTTATTTAAAACTACTTACCATAAAAAATTGCACAAATATAAAACAATTAAACAGTATACTGCCATAATGAATATATAGAAAAAAACGAATGAAAGATCAATATTTCATAAAACTTTATCTTAATAATTATAAAAAAAATAAATACACACACTTCAGAACTAATTCCATGCTCAGAGCTAATGCACAACATGTTCAAAAGATGTTTATACCTTTATTTTTTATTTCCATGATTTTAAAAGCCTTCGCGTGTTAAGTAATGTACACGAATAAAAGCAAAATTTAAATAACAATTTATAGGTAAAATACATCAAAATCTAAGAACTGTATATATACATTTGTTTAAATAAATATCTTAAAATATTTTAATAATAAAAGTGTTGAATCTCGCACACGTGGGATATATATATATCACCAAAAAACAAATATATAAAAATGGGAGAGCTTTTTTATTCTTGCGAATTAGATTTTTTATTATCTGAGTTATCAAAATGAGATTTTGTATTTGTGCTTTGGAGAATCCGTTTTGTAATTTTAATTTCATTCATAATGTTATCATAAAAATCACGCACAACTTTTAAATCTTGACCAAATCCATTTGATCTTCCCAGTAAATAATTCACAAACCAGAATTTTTGCATGAATTGTACAGTTCTTTCTTCAAAATGATTTATTACTGCATATATAATGTCAATCTCATTGATGCGCATTAGAAAAATAATTAATTCATTTTTTATCAGGCTCTTTTTCTAGCAGATAATCTGAAATGTAGGCGTGGTAGTTGCTGTTAAGCATCAAACATTGCTCAATTACTTAATGAAAAAATGTGGATAAAGCTTTGAAATTTTACAGGAATTCGAGATAAAAAATAAAGATTCGAGGTAAAAATAAAGATTCAAGGTAACGAATCAGCCAATAAAAAGTTTTTTCGACAGTTCAATGATTTTTAGGGTACTATATCGTCTTAACACAATTCAGGCAAAATATATTAAATTCTCAGTAGGTTTATTTTAAGTTTCGTTAAAATTCTATTTAACTCCGTAAATAAATTCACAATGAACTACTCTTACAAAAAGCCGTAATAAATCAAAATTGTTCACCTAGGTCATGTAACAATTCAGAATTGTCTAGCCCTTTTCTTTTTTTTGTGACGTATGATATAAAATTAATCTCAAATTTCCCATCTACCTTTTTGAATTCACGACAATTATATTAACACCCTGCTGAAATTCTACTTTCTCTCTCAAACCTTCGTTAGTGAATCTATTAAATGCTATAAACTGAATCCGAAAGAACACAAAATAATGAAGGTATTTTATGAAATAAATTTTCCCTCTAACCTTTTAAAATTTTCCTTTATTTTTCTGA
Organism: Trichonephila clavata; assembly: GCA_019973975.1. Taxonomy (NCBI): domain Eukaryota; kingdom Metazoa; phylum Arthropoda; class Arachnida; order Araneae; family Nephilidae; genus Trichonephila; species Trichonephila clavata. The sequence continues at coordinate 12,486 of BMAO01015215.1, read as the reverse complement.
AAGATCTGAAAACATACAAATAAAGCATTATATAAAATTGCCTTTCGAAATTGGAAAAAAATATAATTCTAGAAAAAAAAACTCGTTATTTTTTATAAGATGCACTGTATTGGATTTAAGGCGATATGGTACCTTAAAAATCATTAAACTGTCAAAAAAATTTTATTGGCTTATTTGATACCCCGAATCTTTATAAATATGCCTGCAAAATTTCAAAGCTTTGAATGCATTTTTCATTAAGTAATGGTGCAATGTGTGATCCTAAACAGCAACTACCAGTGAAAAGAATTTATTGATACATTTTTCAATGAATAATTTTTAGCATCATAATCCTCCAAAACGATTGTTGTATGAATTTAAGCAATCAAAATTTAAAGAAACAATACACTGTAGGTATTGTTGCGAAGATGTGAGTTCAATGATTTTATACAAATCAGTCGCAAAAAACAAGACAGTTCCTTAAGATCGAGGGGAATTTATTATCGGAAAAACAATCCTTGAAATACAGGATACGCTGCAAAATTCGTAGTATAAATCTCAGAAGTTCTTCACAACTTCAACAACGCTCAGACACAACTATCAGTATCTAAAGATTCTTCCCAAGCACACTCGCTTGTCATACTCATAAACCGAAGTATTCACTAATCGCTAGTCGACTCTTCAACTGTTAAGACAATACTACTAATCACTAGTCAAAGTAATACTGACTCAGCCACGGTGAGAGACTTCCTATTTATATGCCTCAAGGAATTTTCAAGGAAAATCTGCTTGCGTCGTTAAATGACCGTAATCGTGATATGAGTAGATTTCTCCAGTAACTCCAGAAGAATCCATAGGGTCACAAACTCTTCAAAATAGTCACCAAAACTGATGCCAACTTGAATCTAGCGCCCAGATATTGCAAAGTTGAATCGTCAATATAATGCCAGGAACGGTCTTGCTTGCGAAATATTATATATATATATATATATATATATATTTATATATAATATATATATATATATATATATATATATATATATATATATATATATATATATATATGTATATAAATGTATGTTTGTATATATGAAATCGCTTCACTCCAACACCGTTCAACCGATCACTTTTAAAATTGGCATGTATATGTATTTTTTGTAGAGAATATTTTTGTGCTATCTGCTTTGTTGCAGATCTCCACCAGGTTGCGCTACAGGAAATCAACTTATTCATTGTTCAATCAATCGCCAAGTTGCCAACATAGTCACCAAGCACTGAGAAATTTGGTTCCTTTAATGTTAATCTCTCTCTTTCTGTATATAGATAAATGGATGTTTGTATATATGAAATCGCTTCCCTCCAATACCGTTCAACCGATTACTATGAAAATTGGCATATATATGTATTTTTATTGGAGAAGATGTTTATGCTATTTTTCCTCTTTGTTGCAGCTACTCACCAGGTTGCATACAGAAAAGCAACTTTTGCTCCATTCAATCAATCGCCAAGTTGCCAACGTTGTCGCCAAAAATGATGCCAACTTTGTACTATCGCCAACATTTCACTATGTTTCCATTGAATCGTCGTTATAATGTAAGGAACGGTGTTGCTTGCGAATATCACAATTTTAACATAAAATAAATACAATAAAAAGTAATATAACGAATTACACATCCAAATATAAATTATTTACACAAAATTTGTAACTATACGTTACTTTTGCTGAGAAGAGATTAGCTTAGAAAAGTGTTTTTAAAATTCGACTAATTATTACGGAGTGTTATAATTAGAAAAAAATCCTTTTTATCATCAGTTAGATTTTCAGACTTAAAATTTAAAAAATATGTTTTTTTTTGTTCAGCTCAGATACGCAATAAGCTTTTTTTTTTGTTTAATGTGCAATTCACGTGAAATTAACTTATCAATACCTTTTTTGTCCTTCAATCTGTATTGTTTAATTTTTCAATTCACCCGTGCGAATAACGGGTGTAGTTTAATATAAAAAATACAACATTGAGTAATATAATAATATTACCCTCCATATATAAATTATTTTAAATTTTTCAAAAATTCTGTGCACAAAATTCGTAACAGTATTTTTATTTCATCTATATAAGTAAATATTAGAAAACTGTGGTAGAGAGATAAATTGTTATAACTTATTAAAATTATGTTTTAATTAATAATAGTTTCCACTTTATATTAAAAGAACTCTTATAATCAAAATTAGTTACAACCAACAGTGGTGACAATATATCTCCTCGAAATATATTTATTTATTTTTTTAAAATTTATTGAATGAATGGAAATATCACTTTAAATCAGCATTTACTTTTTTAGAAATCCTGTATACAATAATAGATTTTTCGATTACTAAAAATTCAAAATTTGGCACAATTTATTCCAAAAATTGAAATACGTATTCTATATGATTCAATTTTCATTTGAATTTAGAACACAGTGTTAGAAGATTCAGTCTAGAAGCCAGAAACATCCCTTTTATTTGGCTTCTCTAGGGGGAGGCTAATTAATTTGCATAGTTTCTTGAAAGTGACATTTGGGTCGTTTGTCATTGTCAATGACAAACCTAGACAAGGTGTCTTTTTATAAAATAGTTTCAAGTGTAGGCATGAATCGTCTTGCTCACAAATCGAAGTTGATTTTCTTAAAACGATTTACTCTTGAGTAATGAACATGTGCTTTAAATAGCTACAGCCTCGACAACTGCGTCTTTGAAAGAGTATTATTTTTAAACCAGGGCACAGATCAATATTCTTTGAAAGAGATATCCAGTTTTTCTTTTGGCTGCTTTATCTCATCCTAGACTTCATTACGCTTGAAGTTGTAAATAAAATACTGCATGAAGCAAATTGTGTTTTAATTGTCAATGTACACCATATATTTGCTTGCACATCAGCTTGGAAAATTTTTGTAGACATTGTATATGAATCAAGTAGTATTTTCTCTCAGAGTAACTTGTTCATTTTCAGCTGCTAGATTTACAATTTTTTCATCAAACGTAACAATAGAAGGGGGGGACCGAATCATATAAACAAATACTAATAAATTATCTGTCATGAGTTTTTCAGAAAAGCTGCTCTCAACCAATGGCTCACAAACTCCAAGAGTTTCAACAGGCATTCGGATGTGTGGTTTCGATAAATACCATCCATATGAATGCTTATTTGCTTGGGCATCACGGTCATATTGGCAGCCAAAAGACTTTTATCACCATTTAAAACCACGTTGCTTGATTAGGGGTGCAAATCATGGCCATAAATCAATGGAAGCGGGTTTCCTGGAGTGTTGAATCAATGTTCACTTTCTATTGTTTGGACGACAGGATCAAGATCTGAATGTCTGCTGAAAGAACGCACTTTTCCAGATTTCATTGTCCTCAGTTAAGTTCGGTGGAGGTGGAATTATGGCCAAAGAGATGTTTTTCATGGTTTGGTCTGGTCTCTTTTCATAGAAATCTCAACACCGAGGTCTACTGCTGTTTTTGGATGAAAGTAGGCCTTCTAAGCTGTAGTATTTCTACGCGTTGGACCCGTGTTACTTCCAGGATGATAACGCCAGTTGTTATGTTGAGATATCCACATGGATTGGTTTTGTTGCAATGGGGGTTTTCGAAGGAACTAGCTTACCCAGTGCCCAGACATGAACTCAATCGAAAACCTCTGGGGCGAGTTAGATTGGCGAATTAAGCGGTGCTACAACTGTCCAAAGTCATTGAAAGAATTTATATTTCTTCTTTATGCCTAATGGAAAAAAGGTAACTACAGCTATCAAACAAGGACTTGTAGAAAGCATGCTCCGGAGGGTTTACTGTTGTAATTGCTTTTCGTGATGTCTCTACAAGCTTTGAATGTGAATAAGTGTTGCTTTCTTTTTGATCACAGATCTCTAAATACTTATAGGTATGTATTCAATGTATGTCAATCTTAGTTTTCTTTGAGGGCATTTTACTGCATTTCTTTTCCTAACTATATGAAATCGATAATTATGTGTAATAATGATGGGTTGAAATATTACATTTATGATGTTCCAAAATATCTTACATAAACCGAAATTCTCTGTTTAGTATAATATAATCTCGAAAATAATTACAAAATACTATAATATTTTCCCATGATAAAATTTTTTTCAGATAAACATTTTTACTTGTATATACAACATTATCCTTTCTAACGAAAATTTAGTTATCTAGTTTGACAAATGATCAGGTTCAAGAAATGTTTTAAATTATAGCCAAAGTAAGAACAAAAATTTGCTACAAATCGTTCCAATTTTCTCAAAAGTATTAATTTAAACGTATTAAAAATACTTGCCTCAACTTACTCTCATTTACTTTATATCTTATACAACAAAACATATTTGTCGATTTATTTGCGAGATATTTTCTTAAGAGTATATCATTTCAGAAAATTACTTATTTTCGTAGAATCCATTATAATGGGTTTTAGAATGACAAATGGAAAGTTTGAATAAATTAATTGAATCCTTAAAATGATATTTTAATCTTATTTTGGATTCGGTATTATTTTCTGATATTTTTGAAAGTTTCCGCTTGAACTCTCGTTACATGTAGAGGAAAGAGAACCAAGTGTTAGTATTTAAACAGGATTTAATTTACTCGTTTGAGAGTGTTCAGTACCATTGGATGGATATGTAATGACAATATGATTTTAAAATGCGTATAACATATAGATGGATATAATACATGAATAATGGGATTGTGTTTAAATTTAAACATAAATACAACACTTCATATGTCTAAGGAATTCTAACTTTTAAAATATTTTTGCTAAAACTACTTAATTTAAGTTGATTGTAATATGTCATTGATTCAGGATATGTAAAAAATTCATAAAGCTAAAATAGAGGATATACTGCTTTTACATACTATGCTGAGAATTAAAATTGCTATACCAGATAAGAAAACAGTGACAAAACTGCTAGTACGTATACAGCACAATAGGAAACGTATTTGATTAAAATTGAAGGCAATTTGGAGGTATAATAAGTCTGAGATTAGCAGACACAAATACAGTCTCTGGCATCTAGAATGGTTGTAGCTCGTTTAGGTATCTAGTTGTATTAACTATTCTTGGCAGATATGGATAAATTCTTACAAACTGATTCATGTCTCTGCTCCACGTTATCAATCTTGTTGCTGGAAAGTGGTGTGTGTCCGATACATCGGGTATCCATAAATAAACTTGAAATTTGCCAGCAGTCTATAGTAATAACTTTTCAGCGGAATTGCATGAAAATTGGATAATGGCAGAATGAAGTGAAAATAATTTTATCAAGGAAAAAAAACGAGTTTGAGAACCCACCCCTAGGAGATGCGCTTTATTGAGAACAAATAAATAATCTTCAAAAGCGTACAAAACATGCACGATTTTCTGTCCACCATTGTCTACTACCATCTGAAAAAGTAAAATCTCATGTTCAACTGTTGAAAGAAGTCAGAACTCGTAAATGTAACGCATATGGCATTGTATGGTTTCTTTAAGGTCGGATAGAAATGTGATGGGATCACGGTAGACCATGGCTTTGAGATAACCGACAACCAAAAGTTGCAAGGATTCAAGTCGGTAATGTAGGATGTCAAGCAGTTGGAAAATGAAGGCTGATTATTCTGTCATCCCCGAAATGGCGGTGGAGCACTTGTTTCACAAAACGGGTGATGTGTGGAGGCGCACCATCCGACATAATCACTGTGGTTGCATCACATCGCCTTGCCTGCCGTTTCCAAATGTTAGCAGACAATAGTGGACAACATATCCAGCATGATTTGTAAATTTTTTTTAGATTATTTATATGCTCATAATAAAGCTATGATACGATAACTAGGGGTGGTTTTGAAAACACAATTTTTCCCCTTGCATAAAATTTCCATCATTTCATTCTGTCATTACCCAATTTTCATGCAATTCCCCTGCATAGTTTCGCTATAGATTGCTCGCAAATTTCAAGTTTAATTATGGACACCCGGTACAAGTAACCTATGATCATGGTGTTGTAATTTTAATCGCTAGCAGTGTATTTAACACCTTAATTGGTTTGTCCGTACACCATTAGGGCTACCAAAATCTGGCCACAACCGGTTTGCCTGTACACTGTACGGGTACGGATATTTTCTTCTTTCTATATTTGATTTGCCCATATTTTTAACTCTTATATTGAGATTATTAGTGCTAGTGTGTGTGTGTGTGTGTGTGATTTTAAGAGGTGCAAGTTCATCCCTGTTATCGAAATACTTCTCATCAAGAACTTTCTTAATGATGAAAGTGGAAATTTAGATTATTAAAAATATTCAATATGGAACAGAGATTAGCAAAGCAATGGGTAATTTTTTGCTTGAGAAGAAATGAAAATGGAAAGATAATATAAAAAAAGCCAATATTTTCTCTGTGCTCTTTCCAAAACATAAGACTTTATGTTACACCTTGCTTTAAAATGTCTGTGCATATTTTGAAAATCAGGTGACCCTATGGGCATATCATAAAATTATATACAAAGTTTAATATTTATCATAATAATCTGTACGGTTAAATTAAAGTCGTATTGTAGCTTTACAAATTATATTATTATTGAATTCAATGCATTGCTTTTGGATGGAGGAGGGGGTGCAATGAAAACTATGAGTGAAAATTGTGTAGTAAGTATAGAAGGTTTGAGAAGCGCTGTCTTATTTGTTACAGAATTGTATGGAATTATTTTTAATTTTGTTTGAGACAGTCACAGATGTATGAACCTTTACTCACACGAAACACATTAAGCCGGTAATCCATTTCCACCAAAATGCATGTTTAGGTATATAAATCAAGTCCACGAATAGCTATTGTGATACGCTGTTTCAACTCCGTAGATCAACAAGAAGGGGAGAGACGAATAGCTATTGTGATACTCTGTTTCAGCTCCGTAGATCAACAAGAAGGAAAGAGACGAATAGCTATTGTGATAAGCTGCTTCAGCTGCATAGATCAACAAGACAGGGAGAGACGAATACCTTGCCCTTCACTTAACATTCAACTCCAGAATAAATCATTAATTGCAAAGTCAGGATGTGACGGGTGCTTACGCGTTTCACTAACCTTCTCTCAAATCTTTAAGACTGTATTTATTTTAACCAATCCCCGCCGAGAGCCAAAAGTGTGACTTATGCAAACAAGATAGTTTCGTGTTTAGCGGGTTCGAAAAAGATATAAAAGGAGAAATGAAATGAAGAGATGAGGATGACTACGTGGTTTGATAGAGAGGATGACTACGTGGTTTGATAGAGAGGATGACTACGTGGTTTGATAGAGGAGATAACTACGAGGTTGATTAAGAAGGTGATTCGGAGAGATTAGTTTAACTAGTGAAGTTTGTTCGCCGAGGAAGATTATTGAAAAAGGTTCATTAATCGGTTCGGACGGAACTGAAGATATCAAGGCTTGAAGCCGCTCTTTAGATCCATCAAGTATTAAAGAATCCTGCCTTAAAAAGATATCAGGTCTGTTATTTCATAAATTAGATATAAATGCGTAGTTTGATTGTATGCGTTATTCTCCGTAGTTTCATTTAGTGTTCCGTCTTTCATAATTGAATTCTTATCGCACTCCACTGTAATTTGTTGTTCTTAAAGTTTGATTAATATTTGTGTATTTCTATAATAAGAAAGATTTTTTAATAAATAATATTGGTTTATTAATTAAGTAGTCGTTAATTATGAATCCAACATACCCGAATTTAGATAATATGCAAAGGGGAGTTAATAATCATAGGGTAGTGAGAGACTACGACAAGGACTTCTGGGTAGTCATTGGGTAAGTGGCATTTTTTAGTCAACGACTGGTTCAACTAATTGGTGAAGCAGATATTCTTCGAGGTAATCTAGCTTATTGATAGACCATTGAGGTGGTGCAAGATCCAATTGGAGAATGAAGTCGTCAATGTTGTCTTAAAACTGTTGCACCAACCGAAGAATTGACATATAAAAAAAAGGGGCTATCGTAACATTTTGCTAAATTCAAGAACACAAAAAGCCTTTTCCGCTGCAGTCGCCACAGTTTCGACTGGCTAATCCAATCATACGCATATTTTTGCCTACGTCACTTCCGTTAAGGGTGAGATACAAACTTTAAGAGTACATCTACCTTATGGTTCGCTTAGATTGGGCGTGTCTTTGATTGTAACTGCTTTACAACATCTGGATAATGAATAATTCTTCATGAATCACCCTGTACTCTTAAGGTACTCATTTGGAACGCTTTACCCGATTGGGCTCTACTCTTCAAAATTGCATCTAAAATTTTTATGCCTCAAAAAAAAAATGTAAAAAAAAAATTAAAAAACTTTTTTGTTTTTTAAAACAAATTGTCAAAAATATAATAAAAAGTTAAAACTGTGTTGAAAATTTCCTTTAAGAAACCAAAAAATTCAAAACCAGATTTTTTTACCTGGATAGTGGGCGGAGCATAAACTGTACAAATCCCGACAATAAAAAAAAAATTTCTCTTTTGATCTCTGTTATAAAACGGCATCATCAAATAAATAATGGATAAGACATCAGAAATACGTACCTTTGACTTTCAGGTAATTTTCCCGGGAAATACTGATAAATACTTTTTATGTGCGCAAATTTTCTCACGAGGTTTCCTTAGTTTCCAAAAGAACCTTTATTAAGGTATCTGACTACCGTAAAATTGTAAATTCTGCCAAAAATTGGCAATTCTATTTATGTAATTATTTTATAGGCCATCTATACTAACTTTATAAAAATACCGTTTATTATTTTCCGTTCACGAGAACAAAAACTACAAGTGTTTTAGTAAAAACAGATACCATTACTTTATGCAAGAAGTCATACTTTAAAACGCGTTTTACTCGAAATGTGATTTTTCGAAAATGCTGAAACGGGGACAGTGATTGCTAAAAAGTTTTGAAAATAATAAATTGTAATTTTTTGTGTATGCTCTGTATAACAGTAGCAGTATTTTAACCTTCAGATTTATCAATTGTTTTATTACAAAATTTACTGTCCTTTATGTTAACATATAATCACAGTTTTTTTTAAGCAATTTCATATAATAACTATAAGATAAGGTGATCCAGTTTTTGTAAAAATTAAAATATCTCTTATCTTGAAGGCCATTTCAAAATTAATTACATAACATATCAGAATTGAAATTTTTTTCATAAACCTTTGGTACAAAAATTTTGCATTTATGTTATTTTTTTGTAAATTTTTACTCATCTTTTTCCATTTTAGTTATAATAATTTCTTTTTGTCTTCTTAATTTTTGCACATTTTTTATAAAAATGTACTAAACAGATCTAAAAAAAAAAAAAAATCTCTATTTGTCAATTTTTAAAAAAAAATTGTCGCAAGTAGTCGTATATCTTAAATTAGAGGCGAGGAATATATATTTTTATAAAGTTTAAAGTTTAAGGTATAATTTTCAGTTAAAATTAGTATAAAAAGTTCTTCAAGGTGAATTTAATAAACACGTTTTAAAAATTTGCCTATCATGTCTTCTTTAGAAATGCACAAATTCGTCAGTGATCTTTTAATTTCTTAATGCTTTTTATTATTTACATATCAGCCTTGTTTTTAATTGATTCAGCAAAACATAACATTCAATCATTCATACTTCAATATTTGAAACTTTTTTTCCAAGCTAAATTTTTATTCTAACATTTTACTGCAGGAACTAATTTTTTAGCATATAAAAATGGAACACCATTTAAGTACTATTAAAGGCGGATAAAATTTTTCAAGAAAACAACAGCTATGGTATACTATAAATTAAATTTTGCAAATAACATTAAAAAAAAATTTGGTGAAAGTTTGACATTTTTCAAAACGACTGACTTTTTCTATCCAAAAGCGGTTTTCGAACAGCTGTTTCGGAATGCTACATGTCATCTAAGAGTTTAAAAAATGCAAAAGAGTTTAGGGAAACTTTTCTTTGCTGTATCTGTTCTATTTAAATGCGGTTGGACTCTTTTGCCCACAGGTAATAGATTCCTACTTTTATATCCGCCTACCTTTATCTTGCATCTATACTTTTGAATACACACAGCCGCATAGTTCTCGAAACCTTTCTTTGACATCCTATGATATAAAAAAATTTTTTCCTAGCAAAATATTTAATTAATTTCGTTTCTTCATGGTATAAAAGAGATACATATGCAAGATACATATGAATGCCAATTAAACTGTTGTCTACATAGAGTTTTTTAGACTTTCTTATATTCTTTAGAAATTTCAAGAACTAAAGGACAGTTTAACCACATCATTATTAAAAACATTTCATATTAATAAAGAGTGATTTTCTTTTGTATGCAACATAAAAAAAATGAATGTAAGTTTGAAAATTGCCATATAAGTTAGGGGAAATTTGAATATTTAAACACTATGCACTTCAAAATACTGAAATTCGTTTTAATATTTTGCATATCAATAATGGAGTAAAATCTCGGGCTTACTGAAAGTTCGTTAACCTAAGTACAAAATATTACATTTATTAACATTTTAGATTTTTTAAACAAAAGAGGTTTAAAGTGTAGAATAGGTGACCCCTTGGTGAAGTCAATTTTTTGGTGACCAGAATCAGTCGCCAAACCACCTATATGTAGCGATAGGTATGAAGTGAAACAGAAGTAATGAAGAACCCAATTCATTACGGCATCTAGATAAGCATCACCAGATTCAAGAGGCCACCTATTCTACACTTAAGCCCAAAAGTAGGACATCTTTGATTAAAAAAAATTAAAAAATTACTTTTTGGTTCATAAAAATGGGATAACTGACTGGATGAAGAGAAATAAAAATATATCTTAAAAAATGATACATTGTAAGTGATGAAATATTATTTAAACTTCAAAATTTAATATGGACATTTAATATTTCAAGCCATTCTTTAAATTTTTTCAGTATTGAAATCAATTCTAACGACTGTTCATTAGTATCCCTGATTTTGTTCGAGTCATTCAGAACTCATAACTTGGCATATTTTTGTCTCTTAGAAGACTTATAAAAAGTTCTAAGTAAATAACTTCCAAATTTAAATAAATTTAGAAAAAAATTCTATAACTCCTACTGTTTGATCTACTGTTTAAGTGCAATGAACACTCCTTAAAAAAAACTTGTTAATTAAAAACAATATAAATTGAATTATTTTTATAGGTTCAATGGAGTTATAGGTAAGTTACTTTTTCATTTATAATTTATTCTTAATGACCTATGAATTTTTGATTGCTTTTTTAGGTAAATTGCCTTTTTTATTTTTAATGGATTTAGAACTTCTTCAATGGCTGGACAGCCCTGGGTAGGTCTTGGCATTCTCCAGAAGTTTTCTATAGTCATCTCTAATTTTGGCAACTGTTTTCCAGTTTTCAACCTTTAAAATATTTAGGTCTTTTTTGACACATTCAATACATCTTCACGGGGGTCTTCCCCAAGGTCTTTTTTCCATGGGCTTTGTCAGAAAGATTTTCTTGCAGAAACAATCTTCATTTGTTCTAGCCAAATGACCAGCTCATTTAAGTCTCTGTAATTTTACAAATTTTACAATATCAGGTTGTTTGTAAATTTTGTAAAGTTCTAAGTTAGAACTTCTTCTCTATCATTCTATGAACTTTAATCCATTATTTTTCTTAGAATCCGCAGAGCATTATAAATAGAAAGGGAAAGGTTGGTTAGTCTTAAAACTGACTAACCCTCCCTCCACCCTTTATGTAAATTTAAAGACTCCCCTCACTGAGCATTATTTACATTAATGTAACATCCATTTTATGTTTTTAAAATACCATTGATATTTTTTATTTTTAATACTCCTGTCTTCTTTCAGGCTGTCAAGTTGAATTTATTAAACACTATATATATCTAATTTATAATCCTATACTAAAATTGCCATATATCGAATAACATCTAATAAAAAAACAATAAAGAGGAGTATAATATGTATGTACAGGTAAAAAATAAGCTGGGCACAGTAGTTTCTAATAAATTTTCAAAAGCAAATTCAAAATAAACAAAGTCTTTCCCTTGTGTCTTCCCAAAGTCTTCAAAGTTACAATATTTGCGACCCAATATTTAATCATCATTTTCATCGCGCCCCGCCATACAATAACAATGTGTTGAATTCAATAATACTATACATTGACGCTAAAACTACAACACGACTTAAACCGCGTAAGTGCCACCTTAGTATATAAATGTGACTCTCAGCAGTAGTGTTAATTTCCTCGAACGTATACATACGTCTTTTTAAAGTGAGATCTTTTTAGTGCACTGCTACCATAAAATTATTTCGAAGCCTATGGAATGTGCAATAAAAGCACCTTGACAATGCTTGAGAAGGATTTACTTATTTCAAATTAATTGCTTATTTATTCCTTTCCCTTCCCTCCAGTACATCACATACGCGCGCCTACGTGGAAAACGGGTGGCGTTACGAAGCGAGTCACGTTACTTTTAGTCAGCAGTTAAGGGATTAATTAAAAACC